>AYEL01088370.1:0-53631 GCA_000484575.1 Olivierus martensii
AAAATTATTATTATTATTATTATTATTATTATTATTATTATTATTATTATTATTATGTGGAACATATACTTACAAAAGCATTATTGCAATTTTTTTCACCTGATTTAGCTGGAGGAAAATTTGTATCTAATGAAAAATCAAAGCATGGATTGTAGAAAAAATATGTTATGCTGTCATTCTTTTCATCATCAATATGTAGCCAGACATACCTACATATATAATTTTTTTATGAATAAATAAATAGCTTTACAATAATTTATTATTATAAAAGTCTGTGTGTATCTGTGCTTATTTTGTTGTGTATATCTATGGTAGCCAGGCATACCTACATATATAATTTTTTTATGAATAAATAAATAGCTTTGCAATAATTTATTATTATAAAAGTCTGTGTGTATCTGTGCTTATTTTGTTGTGTATATCTATGGCAATTATGATTCTTCAAAAAATAGAGTGGGATCATCAAATTTTAGATTAATTTATGATTCTTTATTATAATTTAATTAGTTACCTAGAAAAGCAATTTTAATTTATGGCAATATCTTTATTCAAAATAGAATTATTAAATGCAATTTCAGATTTATGTAATTTAATCTGAACAGAAAATATCAACTATAAATAAAATACATTAAATCAGTGTTTCCAAACTATGTGGCGTGCCCCAGTAAGGGGGCACAAGTCTATGGTAAGGGAAGTGCACAAGAATCAAGAAAAACATCATTTTATCAAATAAGCAAAAAATAAATTCAAACAGATGTTGAAAAAAATGAACCATCAAAAGAGTTATAAATACATATGTCCATGTACCCAGATACTCGTACTTTCTGCAAGATAAGAAAAACATAGCTGTTTTAATTAATTAAAGTGAAAAATATTGATTTCGTTTAGTGATTGAAAAAGAACTGTAAGTAATGATATTTTCAATGATACTCCGATTTGAGAGAATATATGCTAAAAAACAAGCCCACTTATCTCATTAAATATTATGTTGTTTTAAACATGTATTCTATTTTTCGTTTTTTTTTTGTAAGATTTAATTGTATTAAAAATTATTACACCATAATATAAAAAATATATTTTTTGCCATATAAGAACTTTGTTTATTCAAGATATGGTATATTGTTTTGTAGTATTAAATTGTAAGTGGAAAGTATTTATAAAATTTAGAATGTTATGAAAATGAGGGGACATACCAATTTTTTATGAAAAAAAGGAGTGCAGACACAAAGTTTAGAAACCACTGCATTAAATTATTTAAAAAGCAAGCCTATACAATATGTATTATATAAAACTTTTACAGAACTATAATAAAAAATGAAGAAAATCTTACATATTCTATTAAAATATTAGAATATTAAAATACAATAACACAGTCATTTATAAGTTTACCTTCCTACTTCAGAGTTTGAAAATAGGTAAAAATTTGAAACCTGTATATAAACAAACCTTCCAACTTTCAAATATTAGAGCAGTAAATTTCATTCATTGAAATGAACCAATAATTTATTTTATAATTTTAAGAATTTTCCAAATTTAGTTCACTATTGGAATAAATAAGGCTACTTAGACAAAACACCAGGCTTACATTGCATCACATTATAGCATTTAAATGTTGTAATGTGATGCAAAGAATATGCTTAAAGCAGAATGCAATTGTATTATGTTGCATCCAATCATGTTTCTTTCTAAATACAATTTTATTAAAGTGTTTGTTCAGCAGAAAATACAAAATTTTAATATTTCTTTGATATCATTCCCAAATTGCAACAAAAATATGTAATAAAGTTTAAACAATAAAAAATTGGAATCAAAACATGCAATGAAAATTTTGCTGCAACTGATGGGAATGGAAAGCTGACGATTTACAAGGCAAATGGTTTTATATGAATGATTGTATATAATCTTGCATTTCCTAAATGACAAAATTATCTGAAAATATAAACTATCAATCAGAAATATTGGAGATTAGTTAATATTAAATGGAAATATAGCAATGATATGTGTATTAGCAGCAGCTATGTTTACTCATTAAGAGAGATCCATTTATGCATTTGACAAGCATAAACATGATTGTTAGAAATAACTACAGTATCCAAAATCAGCTACATATATAATCTTGCATTTCCTAAATGACAAAATTATCTGAAAATATAAACTATCAATCAGAAACATTGGAGATTGCTATATTTCCATTTAATATTAACTAATGATATGTGTATTAGCAGCAGCTATGTTTACTCATTAAGAGAGATCCATTTATGCATTTATAATCTCATTTGTGAAGTTTTCAGTAAATTAATATATTTGAATTTATTTAAATATAAAAATTCACATACATCTGCATATTTTTAATAATATAACTGAAAAGAAATAGGCATTCTTAGAAGAAAAAAATATGGTACATCCAATCATTATCATTAAATATGCTATTAGTGCAAAGAGGACCCAGTGAGACCACTTTATATAATTTTAATCATATTTGTGCATTATCCATTATTTAAATACCTTCAGTATGATGATGGTCTTTATTATGAATAACAAATTATCATGAATTACATTTGTTATATAAAAAAAAAAAATAATCACATTTGATGTATAAGATTAGTTATTAAGATATATTTATTTTGTGGCATTTTTTATTTGCAAATTTTCTTATAATTTTTTCAATAGACAATTCTTTAATATTTCTCCATCTACAGAAAATACTGAAAATATTACAGAGGTCAACAAGACAGAAAAACATTGTTCCAAAAACTGTCACTAATCGTATGTTGAGGCAAGGTGGGATGTCAAATACAAGAATACTTAGGACCCGTGTAAACATCAATGTGATCTTATATTCAATCCACTTTTTGATAAACTGAAGAGGAACAACTAAGCCCGAAATGCATTTTTATCTGTTATGGAAAAATAAAATAATTTGTTCTTATTGCAAATTTGATAAAAGTGACAACTAGGTCCTTACTTAAATACAAAAACTAGACTAACTTTATTTAAGGTCCTATAAGATAAAGTGCAGGAGCACTTTCGGGCTGGACTGCCCCTCATCAGCTGCACAGAGAAAGAGCTTTCCCTCTCTTTCTCTATGCAGCTGATGAGGGACAGTCCAGCCCGAAAGCGCTCCTGCAATTTAACTTTATTTAAGGTCCTATAAGGTAGTCTAGCTTTTGTATTGCAAATTTGAATAACTATTTATTGACTCCCTGGACACACACAGCTGAAAAGAGTATTAGGTTCATTTTATCGAATAGAACTATTCTAAACTTCATTTATAACATTGCATATAATGTAATACATACGGTGGTTGCAATGTAATACATAGAGAAGGATTTGTAACCTTCACAATGTATTATAATTGTGAATCTATGTAATAAAATTGTGTATACAAATGTTATATGTGTATCTATCTATCTATCTATGTATTAATTGTACACACAATGTATTACAATTAATGAAATGTAACATATTAAATTATGAAGGCAATAACCTCTGAGCAATTAAACAATATGCTAAACATTCTAAAATTAAAAAGCAGACAAATTATGTGAAACGAAAACATTTCTTGGACTCATCACTATGTTGGACAAATTATCCAAATCTGGAATGATTGGCTGCTTTAAATTTAAACTTAAAAAATATCAGTTATTTTAATTAAGAGAATCAAAAATGCATAAATAATATTTCAAGAAATAAGAAATAAATTTTTAAAGTATAAAAATACAAAAAAGGAGTGCAAGTCATAAGCATGGAATTTTTGAAGTGAAATTTTTAGATCTGTGCTATTTATTTTACCTATTACATGACAAATAAATATTGTAATTTTGGTTCTCAAAGGAAATAATAGATAAACTACAATAAATAATTTTTAGATTCTCATAACATAAAATAAATATCGCATGTTCGATCTTTTTGTATTGCTAAGATTTTATTATCTAACAGATAAATTTAACACATACTACTTATATTTACTATGTTATTTCACTCTGAAATTTTCTTTTTAATTAAAAGTGAAATTTTAGAAAATTAAATTCAATATTTGGAAAAAATATAATATAAATTTTGTAATTAAAAACAACATGAAAAATGGATTTAACTCACCTAGCCGTATTATTATTATTTGTTATAGGCATTAAATTAATTACACTCTGATTACTTAACAGACATTCGCAATTTTCAAAACTGACGCATTTTTCACTATACGTTGACCTAATAATTACAGATACGAAGTACAAGAACAGAAATAATTTCATTTTTGAGTTTAACAATGACTAAACTACTGCCCTAACCTTAATATAGTTAAGAAAAGCAACACGTGATAAGTTTATCTCGTTCCTACTCGCAAAGTTTTGTTGATTATTGAAAGTATCGATAGTTATAATGAGTGGCTATTAGTTTATAATGAATTAAATTAATTATAATTAAATATATGTAATTTTGTTAAGATTTGAAACACGAGTTTTTCGTAATTCAAGTTAAAAACTTCGCACTAATACCGATCATGTGATATTGACTCACCTGTTGCATAAACTGGTACGAGTTAACTGTATTACAGCAAAATATACTAAACGTTTACTTTCCTCTCGGATTCAATTAAATTGTTATAAGATTGACTGCAACTTGTAAATTATAATAATGTTATTAATATTAATGTTAACTGTGTAACTGCATTCATTAATAAGAAAAGTAAAAATGAATCGTTAGCATATGGATTTGTAAATAAATGTTCAAATTAATTTGTAATAATTCAAAAAATTAGACAATCATCTGTTCCGCAAATATGTATGATATGCTATAATCTGTATTGTTAAATTCACTGTTAATGTAATATAATTGATATCTGAATATTTCTTTTTATTACATTTATTTGCGGTTTAAACATTATAATACTATTTACATTTTTATTTTTTAATTGCTGTCTTTTTTGTTATTAAGCGTTAACTTTTTACTATTAAGACATTTTTTGTGCTTAATATTATTAAATTAATATTCTTTAAGCTTTCTTTAAATAAAATAGCCAGCTTTATAAGATGCCAATGCGCAGGGCCGGCCAGAGGGCGGTGCGAACGGTGCAATTGCACAAGGCCCCCGATCCTGCTTGTTCGAAACTGTTTTTATTATTATTATTATTAGTTTATATTATTATTATTAATTTTATTATTAATTATTAATTTTTATTATGATTGATCCAATTCTTGTCCGAAAGTGCTTATTATTATTATTATTATTAAAAGGCCTGCATGACAACTTTGCACCGAACCCTGCTTTTTCTCGGGCCCCGTACAAAGTGGGTCTTGCCAATGTGAAATATGTGAAGCTTTCTAAGAAATTAATGCGAATTAAATTAAAATACTGTAAAGCTTAGGTAACTTTCATACATGTGATTCGCTTGACTTCACTTGTTAAGCCGGATGGCAGAGTGATATCGCGTTGGCGTGCCCTGCAGAAAGACCCGGGTTCACGTGCCGAGTCTTGTATCTCCTGAAAAGTTTTTTCGAGGTGCTGGGCCCGATCCAGCGATCCCCGTCCTTCACCATCCCGCCTCCTCCATAGATGCAACCGCAGCATTTTAGTAATCTCTTTGATGAGAAAGGGACGTAAAAATGCAAAAAAAGAGACTTCATTTGTTTCCAGTGGCAGTTGAAATTTTTAAAATAAAAAAATGTTACTTTCATAAATATTCATAACCAAAATATAATAAATTCTCGTGTTATAAATATGCAACGTATACGAGAAATCAAAAGTAAGTTTGACTCAAGCTCTTCAGATCTGTTGCTACTTTAATATATAAATCAAATAAGATTATCAGAATATTTTGCAACCTTAAACATTGCTACAGATATATTTTCGCATGTTAGGCGCTGTGCTGTCATTCAGGCGCCTCGCACAGATTTTTTTGTCAACAGATGACGCCACACTCCATTCTGGAAGAAAACTATGTGGCGGGGCGAAACAAGCCCTTTCACAGGCTGTCTACCTCTGCGGAGGGTCAGCCGGATTAGGGAGGATGGGGATCGATGGGCCGGACCCGGATCACATGATAAATATTTTTAAGGGGTTTCTCGAACCCGGGTCCTCCAGAATGGAAAGCCGAAGTGTTTCCACCCGGCCGACAGTTCGCATAACTTCGAAGCGAACTGGTTGTAAAAATTTGAAATGGTTGCGAAACAAAACGAAGTATCACAGTTAAATTCTTACGAGCTTGTTAATGTTTTATAGAGTAAATGAAATAAAAATGATGATAAATTATTACAAAGATCATTATTATAGAATCATAGAAAGTCATACATAATTACTGTAATTGAAAATAGTCGATTCCAACAAAAACTGTGACTCCATTCTCTTTCAACTTTGTACAAATTGTTAAACAATAAAAATGTGCACTAAAACAGAATTATAACAGATCCTGCCTATGATTAGATACAGATAATTTTCTTTTGAGTAAAAATCAGCCGATTATTAGAATTTTGAATGACAACATTGTTTAAACGTTACTCAAGACCATCGATGTATATAAAAACTGGATAGACTGCGCTAATGATCAGTTGGCCGGATTGGACGCGTGGAACACTTCGGCTTAGGTTAGGTTAGCCGTTATATCGTACGAGAGATATTCTATATCTGGCAGCCGTCATTTATGAGCCCATCACATGCTGGCCAACACCTATGATGGGGTCAACCGGATGGTTGAAGGATAGGGTTCAATGGCCAGGCCCGGATTCGTCCTGAAAAACTGGAAGTATCAGATCGGATTTGAACCACAGCTTTACCCTCCTAAAAAACTAGAAGTGTGGGATGGTAAGCCACAGCTTTACCACGCGGCCATCCGGCCGACGGAAACGCTTCAGCTTTCTACTCTAAAGGATTCAGGTTCGAATCTCAGGTCCACTTCTTAGAAATATTTATCATTGTATCCAGACCTGCCTCGTCGATTTCTTATTCTCTATAATGCGGCTAACCGCTCCACAGAGGTGTAAAATGGCTTGTTTCGCCTCGCCACTTAGTACTTTACTGAATGGAAAGTAACAACATCTGTTACAAAAAAAGTTTCACTATAGGCCGTGTTTGAAGTGCCAGTAAAGAATACATCGCGGGCTGGTTTGATCATCATCATCGGAAATTCCGCTATATTTAGACCACTGAAGTATTTGAACCTGTTCTCCGTGTGATCCACAGAGATCGCTTCGACGAAGACCACAATCATGTAGTTGTAGTATACCCAAAATCTATGAGTATACCTATGTAATCTACTGGTCTAAAAATAAAAAGTAGCAATTCGTGACTATACGACTTATGAAAATATTTAAATGAATTATTATATTGCACTTATTATTTTTTACATTTTTTATATTATTAAAATTTTATTTGATATAATATTTTCATTAAATTTTATATTGATTATATTAAATTCCGTAACTCGATGACTGCGACTAAAAGTTAGTTCCTGTTGGAAATTTAAATAAAAAGATAAATATTTTTTTTTTTTTATTAGATTTGTCAAACTGGCAACACTTACTGTACTCTGTTGTTGGCTCCCTTTTTTTTGTGACATGGCGGTGGCGTTCATTGTATGAGATGTACGTTTTTTTTTGTTTATTAAAGAACAGTTATTATTGTTGTTTTTGTTGCTTCCACTCAGTTAATTTCTACAGTTCCGACTAACACGGAACCGCGGCGAAATACGCGCGTGTTGCGTGTTGTAGATAAAGCAACGCGGTTTTTACGTCATACCGCAGAGTAAAAACCGCTACCATCAAGTGTCTAGATGGATTTAGCAACCTTGATAGTCAAGATGGTGGGATTTTCTTTCATTAAATCTCATCTCTTTAATCAAAATTGCATAGAAACATTGTTCGTATTTCTTCTTATAAATGTTTACGATCCAACATTTTCTCTTCCTCGATTTTGTTTCAGTTTCCACATTTACTGCAGCTAATAACATCATCTGGTAAACAGCGCGAGCCTTTCGTTGATTAGCATCCATTTTGTTTTACATGAAATGAATTATGGGGACGGCACTAAGAATCTTGGGGAAAGATCGGAAGAGCGTCTGGGGACGGCACTAAGTACCTTGGAGAAAGCGAAGCTTATCGTGACTATGGGAATCCACAAGCGCGTTTATCTGCAACGGTTTTTGACCGTTCCGCTTTCCGCGGCGGATAGTGGGAACCAACCTTAAAGGCCTGTTTAAGGTTGGTTCCCACTACTCCCGGATGAAAAAATGAGCTAGCGCAAATAATCAACGGCAAATGCGAGGCGCACAATCTGCTTAAATTGAGCTTGAGCTTGAATTGAATTGGACCTTGAGCTTAGCATACTCCCTTAGTAATCTATTTGAGTGGAAAGGAGCAATCAAAATTTAGACCTTGAGCTTAGCATAGACAGAATGGAAACCAGAAATGATGTTTTAATTCACCTGCAGGAGCAATATTTTGGCATAATCATGTTAGTCACTGATTTTTAAGTATTTGTTATAATGGTTGTATTATCTTTATACTAAAAAAGAAGTTATTATTATTAATAATTTGATTTAATAAATTGAAATTAGACATGAAACATAAACAGAATTTAATGTTATTTATCTACTTTTTAACAACTTTCAGAAGTTCCGCTTCATACTCTTCAGCAATTTCTCTTAGGAAATTCGATTACTTCTGCTACAGGTTGTAAAATAATTTCATTACCAGATGATAGAAAAATTAGATAGAAAAATGATAGAAAAATTATTATTTGCTTCATTCAGTTATAAAAGTTTATTTTTTCGTGTAGTAATATATTCCAAACGATCGATATATATTCGGGTATTTTGTTTAACAGGTCCAGATGTGAGTCGCCATCTTGGTTGTGCACTAGCAGAAAGCAGAAATATCTACTACCGCTAGATGTCAGCGTAAAGCGGACGGCGCACTATTTGTCTGCGCAGATTCATGTTTCCACAAGTGCGCTATACGCATGCACCGTGAGTCGTGCACAGCGCATACACTGGAAACATAAGTGGAAACAATTTAAGCAGATTGTGCGCCGCGCATTTGCCGTTGATTGCAAATAATTAGCACATTTTTTGCCGTTGATTGCAAATAATTAGCGCATTTTTTCGTCCGCGCGGAGTAAGTGGCCTTAACTCTTTGCGTTCGACCTCGTTCTCCCAATGCTCCGACATAATCTAGCGACCAAACTTTTGATATAAAATGCATACTATCTTATGCATTTTATATGTCGCTAGATAAAAGTTACACTTGTAATAATACATTCTACAATGTTTATTTGAATTTATATTTTAAAGGGAATTTTAAAAAGTAATTTATATTATTTTATCATTTTTCTCTACTTTTTGTTTTGTGGAGTAAAACAATGTATATTATTTTATCATTTTTCTCTACTTTTCATTTTGTGGAGTTAATTAATCGATTTGGCACGTGAGCGGCTCATATAGTGTTTAGATGTTTATGGCATTGTATTAATTAATTTCATTCATCCAACTATTCATTCATTAAAATTTGTGTATTTTGTTTATAAGTTTAAATAATTCATTCATTAAAAATTTCTTTTTGCTCACAGGTGTAAAGTTTTCGTTTTATCTATCCTGAAGAAGTCTACCCTTCTATCTCACCCATGCTAAGTTCAACTCACTTTACGCGACATTACTCAACTCATCGATATATATTATATCGATGAATTGAGAACCACTGCCGTAGAGGTTTCAATAACTTATTCAGTTGTTGAATAATATTTATCAGATATAAATATGTAAATAATAGCTCTCATATTACATCCGATATTAATTAAATTTATCGAAAATGATTTGATAAATTTGTATAAAAATATACATAAAATAGAATAATAGAAATGGTCGCTGACGATTATTAACACTTTGACTAACTTGCTATATTTAGAACATGATTAACATTGTACTGTGTTATGAAATTTACTTGCTTTATATGATAATTTTCTGTAAACTTATATTAATGTGTTTTAAGGTAATTATTATTATTTAAGATGATATTCGAGATGTTAAAGAAAATATTATATTTAGGAGAAAACTATTATAAAGTTGTAAGATATCATTAAAATTATCCAACGAAATTTATATTAATCATAATTCAAAATCGTCGTAATGGGAAATTAACATCCGCATTATGATTTCCTAGGAAACTGTAATCGGAACTGTTGACTCGAAGGAAGAGTGCCGATGAGTCCGCTGAATGAGGCATCTAGTTTCACATGGTAATATAATGGTATTTCCATGGGAATGCCATTGAATAAGTCACAAGGAGATGTGCCATCCAACAGTCACAACTTACGTCATTTATTATTACGGGTGAATATAGACTTGCGGAGGTTTATAACGGAGCTCTTGCTGAGCAGAATCTCACCGACTCTGAAGGACAAATCCGAAATACTAACAGTAAGATCAGGTATGTCTACTTCCATAGATACACATGTACGTTATATTTCTCAATCTTTTATGCCCCTCTTAGATCACTATGCTCAATAGAACAATTTACAGAGTCTTATATCTTATAGCATACAACTTTTTCTTCATTGTAATACTTTTTTCCCCCGGATCCCTGTTCACAATTTATCCAATCATTGTATTCACTCGATCTATTCAAAACAATTCGAGAAAACATACATAGTGATTATAAGAGTAGATTATTTATCAGAGAGTTATGCCATCACTGTAATACTTTTTTCCCCCGGATCCCTGTTTACAATTTATCCAATCATTGTATTCACTCGATCTATTCAAAACAGTTCGAGAAAACATACATAGTGATTATAAGAGTAGATTATTTATCAGAGAGTTATGCCATCTTGTAATATGGTGCTAACGTATTGTATAGATTTACATGGAGCATTTGAGCTTCCACATTTTATAAAACGCAGTTTAAACTGTGATGACATTTATAAAAGCGATTTTTTTTTAACTCTGATAAGTAAATCACTATTTTGCGAAAATATCGCAGTACAGTACAGTAGTTTGTATTCATCCATTTCCATCGGCAGATCAGCAGTTTGAAATAATCCTAGAATCACAAATACTTGCCTTCTAGATAATAATATTAATATAAAATTTTTATTTGTGAAAAATGGCGAAAGATATTCTTAAAATAAAATTCGCTAAAGTGATTTCACATTCTATTTTTTATTGATAAACATAATATAAAATACTTTTAAATATCTGGTACTCATTCAGCGCATACATTAGTGATAATGATACGGAAGTCATGGATGATCAGCGAAAGTTTAAATTAGCTAATATATAAGGTGTTTCTTATCACCTGTACCACCCTTTTTTCGGAAATGCGATGAGATAGGAAGTAGGGCGAAAAATTTTGATTACAAAAGTATATCCAAAGAATCGAATGGCCATGATAAAAATTTTGTGGGTCCATCGGAAGTAGGGCACAAGGGGGTGAATGTTGAAATTTCCAATGGAAACATATGCCGATTTTGGCATAATTGGATAGAATTGTAAAAAACAAACAATTTGTTTCGAAAGTTTTTAATATCATCTATGGATTGTGAGATATCACAAAAAAGATTCAGCCGCATGTATCGCCGATTGGGCTATTCAAGCAATAATAAGAAGAACCCGATAAAGAGCGTTTGCGCACTCCATAGTGCACTCAAAAAGGGCTGAAACAAGTCGGGGTACAATTGTCGCCTTACCGAAGCACGGCGAAAGTGGTGTACATCGAAAGGGAGGGCCGAAACATGCAAAAAATCCCTAGTGAACCAAGGGTCAAAGGTCACCGAAACACGCAAAAAATCCCTAGTGAACCAAGGGTCAAAGATCAAACGTTTGAGATATAGACCTGCAAAGTTCTGTTTATTGCAAATGGCGTATGTGGACGTATACAGAGGCATCTAGGCGGCAAAAGTAATGGAGCACGGGAACGGGACGCGTCGCGTGGCAGATCGCAGCGACGCCAGGCACAACGCCAAACCACATGCGCCATTTGCAATAAACGGAACTTTGAGGGTCTATATCTCGTAAACGTTTACTTTTGACCCTTGGATATCACTAGGGTTTTTTGCGTGTTTCAGCCCCCCTTTCGAAGTGTACCACTTTCGCCGCGCTTCGGTAAGGCGACAATTGTCGGGAAACCCTTTATCTTTATTATAGCTCCGTGCCGAACTGTGATGGAGAAAGACTTGTCGCATCTGTGGTTCGAGTACTACTACCGAGTACCTAATCTGCATAATACCACTCTTTGCTGCTTCAGTAGTGTTCCGCAGGGTATACACAAGTACACAGATGCCCTCTATCAGATTATTCTTTTTATTGTTTTGTGGGGTCGAAGTCTATTAAAATTATGAATTATATTATGATTTTTCTGACATCAGGTGTGATGATCGATCGCGCTCACACCAAACGCGAATTTTTAGATGTTTCTGGCCGAAAAGAACTTAAATTCGAGCGCGTGGATAAGTGACGCTCAAGAATCCGAAGGGTTAGAAGTTGTTGGAATAAAAAAACACTTTTTATCATAAAAATTAACAATAATAAAAGTTTATTATTAAACTAAAATTTAATATTAAAAGAAATTGTATATTTAAACAACAATATTGCTGACATTACCTATGAACAGAAAAACAATGATACTTTTATAAAAGAGAGAAAGCGACATTGCTTTAGCAAACTAGCGAATTCTTAACCAAACAAACTTCTATTTAAAAGGAATAAAGGGGGGCTAATCTTGATCAACCTGACCCACAAACATACCTTTCGTCTGTTTTTTCTCTTCTTCTTTAAATTCTTTCTTCTTTTTTAAATTTATTCAAAACTCAAGCGACAGACGAAGACAAGCGTAGACTGCTAAGGCAAGAGTGGAAGTGAGTAGAAGTGTTCAGAAGCCTCTTCGGCTGTATCTGCCTGGGGTTTTTCTTCCTGATCCACTCAATCACATCAGTGGAGAGAGAGGTCCGAATTCGTTCTTGACCTTATTTGGTCAGGGGTTCCTCCTCTTCTCCACTGGGACTGGCTGGTGGATCCTTCTGACAAGAAAGTTTATAACAATTTTTCCCAAGTTGTTTAGCTTAAAGACATTATAGCTCTGTCTGCAATTAGATCTCCATTTCCTTTCTCCAGGCATAAGGAGCATTCGGCAATTCAGAATTCTACTCAGACTTCTGATTAGTCAGACAGATAAGCGTTCGGTAAGTCAGATCTGATTTTAGTCTGACTGTAGCGCCGTGTTCGGTAATTCAGAATTTTGAATTTCAGAGCAAACTCAGGTTGCTTTTTCGTTCCTGACTTTTGTCTGAGCAAGATGGCTGCGCCCATGAGATGATACGCGAAATTAAAATGAATGAGAGTGATGAAGTTTTTCAACTCTAACACCCAGAGGAGCAAAAATGTATAACTGAAGGAAAGATATCTCGTTACATAAGTAGACATTATTGATACGAGAATTCGTGTGTGTGTTCATCGGCTGAAAAGTATGCTTACATTGTTTCGTCCTAAAGTTGCTTTGCTATTATTATTAGTTGATAAAGAAATTCTTTATTATTTATTAATGTCATAATTAATTTATATTTGTTTTATTGATAATTATTTCAATAAATGGTATTTATATTGAGGATGATTAGCCACTAGTCCAGCGTATATATTTTTTTAATTCGATATTACTATGCATGTAAAGCATTGTAATATGTGTAATAACTTGTATCCGCCATGTTGGTCAGTAGAGAAACAGACAAATGCGTTCGGTAAATATCAAGTCAGATGAGTCAGACGAAATTCAGATGTCACGTGATCTATTCAGATATCTGGTCAGATTGATCTGAATTGCCGAATGCGCCTATTAATATTATAAAATAATTTTCAGTTACATCTGTAATCATCATTATACAATATTTAAAAATTAAAACATTCAAAAATAATCATTATAATAAGAATAAAAAGTTACACAAATTAAGAAATATTAAACAATAGTTAAGAGTTCAAAGTTGGCTCTCAAGACAAAAGAAGAAGTTCTAGGAAAGACGATCTTGTTATCTGGTAATTGGATCTTCAGTTTAGCTCTCTCGCGACGGTCAAAGTTCGATGTACATCTATTGTTATAAATGGCTGTTTAGAGATTGATTTTCAAAGTTTAAAAAAATAAAACTGCAGGAAAATTTATTTGGTCTGGGCTGCATAGTTTGAATAGCCAGTCGGCGATAAATGCCGCGGCATCTTTTTTGTGATATCTCACAATCCGTAGAAGATATTAAAAAACTTCAAAATAAAACTTGTTTGCTTTTTACAATTCTATCCAATTATGCCAAAATCGGAATATGTTTCCATTGGAGATTTCATAGTTGACCCCTTGTGTTCCTACTTCCTATGAGCCCAAAAATTTTTATCATGCCCATTCGATTCTTCGGATATGCTTTGGTAATCAAAATTTTTCGTCTTACTTCTTATCTCATCGCATTTCCGAGAAAAAAAGGGTGGTACGGGTGGTAAGAAACACCCTATATACAGTAAATGTCTACGAATTCTCAAGATGATGAACTCACGAGTGGATCTTTTATAATTTATGATGATTACAGCTTCAGTAACATGAAATACTGTATAATAACATATGTAAATACTGCTTTGAACACAGGGCCGGTCCGAGAAATACCGGGGCCCGGTGCAAAGTTGTCGTGTGGGCCTTTTAATAATAATTATAATAATAATAATAATAATCACAAAAGATATTAAGTTAGTGAACTGTTGTGAGCAGCTTCCCTTCAATTTTTATTTCACCTATGTTTTCTTGTCTACAGCCAGCACACGTAGGTGCACAGAGATGGAAAAAACAGTTGACGAATTCCTCAAGAGCTGGATCATGCAGGATCGCAAGGCCTTATGCGGTTGCACCATTCGAACCGTCCTCCAGCCAGACCTGTTTGAACATTACAAAATAAATTATATTTAATTAAAATATAAAATTCACAATAATTATAATTTTGATAGCACGAATTTTGCATGATAAACTTTATATAATCTGATTCGTCACTTGATGCTCCTGTTTTTTAAATATATTTTCCATTATTAATTTAAAATGGTTTCATTTTGAAATTGTTACTTATAATTATTGCTGAATAATTATTAACATAGCTATAAATAAATAGAAATTTTCTGTTTATTATTGTGTTTTGGAACGTAAGAAATGATACAAAATGTTGATGTTTTGTGGAAAATTCTCCGAAATATAGAAATTTTATTAACACGAACGAATTTTTCAAGGAAAATTCATTCAAAATTTCTTCAAATACTCTATTTTTTGTTAGAAATTTCGTAATCATGGTTTATACTTATATAATATAAATATAGTAGTGTAAAACAACAATTCCGGTTGAAATATTATTATTATTATTATTATCTTGAATATATTGTATTTTTGAATAAAGGCTTTCATTCTGCATTTTCCTGTTCGCCAATTATCTTTTATGAATTTGTACGTTGAATTTTTTATTGATAAATTTTATTTTTACAGCGTGTAAGAATTACTTTTTGATAACAAGCAATGTGAATATTTTAAAATTATTTCAAATAAAGATTTAAACGAAAAATTTAAAGGAAAAACAATTTTGTAAAATTTGGATATGAAAATTATCGCCAAATTTTGTCAATTAAGAGAATAGATTAGCATAGATTTATGTCTGAATATTATTTAATTCGACAGTATCCCGAAAAGTTGTCAGTTGTTATAAAATTTGAGGCTTGAACCTCTTCGGACGCAAAAAATACAAATGTCATCAAACTTAGTCAGCGTCGGTAGGATAGCCGCGTATAAAGCTGTAACTTATTAAACTGGAGGATCCGGGTTCAAATCCGAGTCCCATACCTCTAGTTTTTCAGGAGAGCCATTGAACCCCAATCTTCAACAATCTGGTTGACCTCATCATGGGATTGAACCTCTTCGGACGCAAAAAATACAAATGTCATCAAACTTATTCAGCGTCGGTAGGATGGCCGCGTATAAAGCTGTAGCTTACTACACTGGAGGATCCGGGTTCAAATCGGAGTCCCATACCTTTAGTTTTTCAGGAGAGCCATTGAACCCCAATCTTCAACAATCTGGTTGACCTCATCATGGGTATTGGCCAGCCTGTGATGGGCTCTATAAGTGCCCGCCACCAGATACAATATATCCCTCGTACAATATGGCGGCTTAACCAACCTAACCATACCTAACCATACTTATTCGGTTCTCAAGAAAGCAGTTGATTAAAATACTGAGTGCAGAAAGGACGATTGTAGATTAATGCATTTATTAAAATATCTTCAATAAGTGTAGTAATTTACCAATATTCATAAAATGAATAATAGATCCAAATATTGAAGCAAGATTTAAATTTCCCAAAATTGAGAGTTATCTGCAATAATCAAGTAAATCGAGAAAGTTAATTTTCAGTAAAATCAATACAAAAAAATGAGCTATGTTTTCATAAACTATTTATTATACTGTATATATTTGAAAAAAATTATGTAGATTTTAATATTAATGTTTAAGGTTGAAGGAATATTTAAATTTCTAGTTTCCTAATTTTTTTTTTTATATTTTATTATATTACATATAAAAACAAATCTTTCTTACCTGATTATTGCATAAATTCATTCAATTTTCTGAAAAATATAATATCAATAAAAATCTTGTCAATATAACAAATCAGAGACACTGCCTGACAATTTTGTATGTGATCTTCCTTCATAATCATCAGGCAAAGTAGAAAGCTTGATTATGTTTCTGAATGCACATGCTAGTTACAAGATAACTTTTTCTTCTTTCCTTAAACACCGTTTTCTTTTGAAAATAGCAACTTGGTGGAATAGATTCACCAAGCAGAATTCTTTATTCCATAGAGCAGTGACTGCCAAACTGTGTACCGCGGCATACTACTGTGCCGCAAGAGGTTCCAGGTGTGCCGCGAATCATTTAAAAATATTTAATATAGGGCATTTCTCGATCATAAAATTCAGTCCATCTACGAATCTACGTGATAATAAAAATCGCAAAATACCACGACACAAACCTGACATTAACAGAAGAAGAAAATTTAATAGACTTGAGAAATGACACTGTGCACAAAGCTTCACATTCTGAGCTAGAATTGTCAGCATTTTGGATTTTGCTCTAGAGTCAATATCTACTACTACAGCCATTAAAATAATATCTAAAACTGGGGTGGGCAACCTTTTTTTTGTAGGGGCCATATAGAAAAATTTATGGTGGGCCACAGGCCAAAACAAAAACAATTGATAATAATAGTATTTACTGTATGTAAAAAAGAGAAGGTACAGATATGTAAGTATACATAGCGTTGTATTAGATATAATAAAATAATGTGGCCCGCGGGCCGGAGGTTGCCCAATAGCGTTGATATTAGATATAATAAAATAATGTGGCCTGTGGGCCGGAGGTTGCCCACCCCTAATCTAAAACATAAAATATATAGAAAAATAAAGCAAAGGCTAAAGAAAAATTTGCTGTTTACTAGAATTTATAAGGGTTGTATATAGAATATTAATACAATCAAACCCCGATAAGATTCCACCATCCGTTTGGGGACGATTTTGGCGGTTTATCGAAAACACGTGTGGTATAGAAATGAGCGTTTATATTGTCGGATGGTGGATGGCGTCTTATCGGGGTTTGCCTATTCCATTAACATAGGGAAGATCCGTTCCGCCAAATTTCTTGACGGGTCAGCGAGGATGGCGGCATAACGGGGAGCGTCTTATCTGTATTAGAATAGTTATATAGAATTTATATATGGTTGATGGATATAAGATAAAATATTAACATCAATTTTTAAACTTTAGATATAAGCAAATTTCTTATTTTTTAGCATTTGGCATAGTAAACAGCAAATTTTATGATGTTTACTAAGATAGGGTCAAAGGTGCCCTACACATAATGCCAGTATTTGGTATAATATATATATTATGCTAAATACTAGCATTTTGTAATATATTTCTTTTCAATATTATATGAATAATATTGAAATTTTTAAAAAGTCGTTTTTATAATAAATTTGAATGAATCTTAAAGTATTGTTAAAAAATTACATAAAGCATCCTTTATTTAACGGAATTTCATGAAATTTTACTTCCGTTTTGTTTATTTATGGGTTAGCAAACCAAAAATAAAACTTCTTTGATTTAAATGATGCCATAACTTATTTCGTAAATATTAAATACTTGAAAATAATGGGTTATAGTTAAGTATGACGAATGATAATTATAAGAAGAGTATAAAAAATAAGGTCAGAAACCAATTTGATGCGGTTAATTTTATTAATTATATTTTGATCCTTATAATCTTTAATATGAAAAAAATTAGTGTGTCACATCCATTGAAAACAGTTATTAAATTTAAGTTAATGAAAGTTTTTTTTATTTTTGGAATGTTTACATTTTTTGGAATTCTTTCCTTAAAGTTTTAATGATTTTTACGAGATATAAAGCAAGGAATCAAGGCATTACCACATTAATTTGTTAAGAAGAGCTCTTAGTCATTTCTTATATGCAGATATATTGTGAACAATCATATTTAATAAAAAAAGGAACTTTTTAAAGGGGATTTCACTTCTTATCACCCATAAGGGCACTAAAAGGCAAAAAAAAAAAAAAAAAAAGATTGTAAATGTAGCTATAAAATGCGGAAACGGATGCGGATAGTTAGAATATTTTTACAGAATCCTCAAAATTGGATAAATCTTCCAATTCTAAATTTTAAACACGCGTTTAAGAAGCTTTTTTAAATCCTTTTTGTAGCAAGAAACTTTTTTAAAGCTTCTTAAATTTATTAACTGTTTAAAAGCTTCCTTAAGATGTTACAAACATGCCTACGATCATTATAAATTCGCAAATACATGCATATTAAAAATTCGCAAGTAATCATTCGCCAATTAAATTTTAAAAAATATATATACTTATGATAATAATTTAATGGTTAATTATTAAAATTTGAATGTAAACTTTCAATCATTACGAGTATTGATTGCTTTATCATGCATGATGAAGTAGACATATTCTCTACTATCAATCATGTAGATTCTTATAAGATGAATGATAATTATATCGTATAAATATTGAAAGTCTAGAATTACAATATTCATGCTGCGTTTTGAAAAGCTCTACATGATGTTTTATTTATTGCAACTGTCAGTGAGCAGAGCCGGAAATTTATCGAGTTAAACGAACTTTTATGTTTTGATTGAAGTTTGAACTTCCGAAATCTGGGATTGATGACACTGTTTTATTATTTACATCGAACAGTTAATTTAAAAACAAAATTGTCACTCTAATTTATTGAAAAATGAAGAAATTATTATTTTTTATTAGAAACGACCAAAGTGAGAATTCTTAGAAAATGCAAGTGGTTTTAATTTTTATCATACTTATCTGGAATAAAATTTAGCGTTAATTAGTGTCTATTTAATGCTAAATTAAAAGATAAATATATATATATATTTTTACAAAACACACTAATTACATCTACCTTAGTAAACGAAATCTGTAATTTCATACGTTAAACGACTTTTTAATAACAACATTCGTCATACTTCGTTTATGGTTGTCATCTGGTTTTGGTTTAGTCATTTATTTTGTTTTAAAAAGCATGTTTCTGTTTAGTTTTCTCATTCATTTCTGCATAGGAAGTACAGTAGTAAATTGTCTTTTGTTCCGCCTCCGCATGTTTGAAAGGAATCACGCATTACTTAGAACACGAATTTTTTTTATAAATTCGAAAATTATCGTTATTTAACTCAAACTTAGATGAGCTTAAATGTAAAGTAACAATAATGTGGTTTAATTTTTTTACAAGATATTTTCTAAACAAAGTGTTATACAAAAACCCTTTTGTTTGTTTTCGCTGCTGCAGATGTTCATTAGGTGAACACGAGTTGATATACAGCAGAACTACAAGAAACGAGACAGATGTAGATGATGAAATCTGATAATCTTTAATTCAGTTTTGATAGCTGATATCTTCACTTTTTTCCGCAAACAGTGGCTATTTTATTCTCGCTACTCTATTTTTTTTTTCATGTTTCGCATTCCGATTAATAATTTCTCTCTCGTTCCTTTCCTTTCTTTTTTTTTTGTCTTCCCAAAACTAATTAAAAGCCTTAATCCTTAATATAAATAACTGTAACGTATGTCACTTATCCGTTAGCAGTCCGTAAAACAAAGGATATTTCTATTTGGTTCCTTTATGCACTTAAAATAATATTTACATTAAAAAAATAAACAATGCTAACGAGTTTCTGGATAGCATTCTAACCAACACCGTCTCTAGAGTTTGTAGCTCACCAAACGAAAATTTTTAATTGCGCCCTCTCAAGTTGTCAGTTTTGAAAAATAAATAAATTTATAAAAATATCTCACTTTACAGTCTGTTCACCGTTTAAATTATGTGTAAAAAATAATTGAATTTTACTACAATAATAATAACAATAATAACAAAATGTGCTAGCGCCCTTTGGCGCCCTGAACGGGTGTTCAAAAAATAATTGAATTTTACTACAATAATAATAATAATAATAACAATAATAACAAAATGTGCTAGCGCCCTTTGGCGCCCTGAACGGGTGTTCCGCTCGATCGTATGTTGAGCCGGCCCTGATTCTAACAAATATATTTAGAAGAGAGAGAAAGATACAAATTTTGAGGATATTTTAATGAATAAAATGATTTAAAATAGAGATAAGATAGAAGTATAAAATTTCATTAATAAGATATTGGACAAGTTAGATTATTTTTGTTAACAGTTTAACAAAAACTCGCGAAGATTATGACAAATATTTACAGACTGTAATCAGTATTATTCGTGCTTTTTAATATATATCGCTTGTTATAATGATTACTGTTTATAATCTTATCAGACTGTGTACTTTTCCTGATTTACGGCATCGAAAAAGTTATTAAATCAATCAAACTCGAAGGAGAACCTAAATCACGCTTCCTTTGAAACAAATTAATTAGAAGCCGAATTGGCGCCAAAAAGTGGTTTTAGGAGGTTTTAACGTATTCATAATCCCCATCAGCCCCCAAAGCCATCTGAATAAAGAAATGTTTGCTTGTTTGCAAATTCTATTCAAATCAAACCCTCCTTCCAGCCAGACTACTCTCACAAAGCCCTTCTTTTATATAAAAATTCTGAAGGCGCCGATCAGAGTACAGTGGACTCCCGTACAACGCGGAGGATACGTTCCGCGTTATACGAGACATGCATTATCAAACGATTTTACGCAAATTTAAAGTTGTCTCTGAGTTCCTGCCAACGATCTATAGGTTCCAATACTGATCGCACATTGCTAATGAAATGTGCGTTAGTTTCAAATATGAATTTATTGTGTGCAGAGTGTTAATTATTTTATAGAACGATTTTTTTTTAATAAAGAAAAATAAAACAGAATACAAATAACTAAATTTTAAAAAATATATATAAGTAGAACCGAAAACGCGGATTCGTATAACCCGGAAAAAGTTATTAAAGTTGTCATGGAAACGAAATAAACATCGTTTGGTTTTTATTACAAGTCAACAGATATTATAAGAAACAGAGAAGTAACTTTAAAACATTTATTTTACGCGTTATACGGGAGTTTACATGGAAATAAAAATAGTTTATATTAGAAACAGATAAGTAACTTTAAAAACATTTATTTTACGCGTTATACGGGAGTTTACATGGAAATAAAAATAGTTTATATTAATTAAAGAATAACAACCTTCTTAATTAAAATAATTTAACGCAATAACGCGGACATTTTAGTTATAAAATCCTATTCAGAAACCAAATAAAAGTTGTGTTTTTTTTTTTTTAAATAATAAATCACGACTCGTAAAAAACGTTTCATCAATTTTTGATGCAAATACTATTCAGAAATAAAAATATTCTGTTTCATTACAATAATTTACCCGACTTAAGATTGCGTTCGAAATTATACGGTGTTTAATGCTTTAGTGACAATATAATTACGGGATAAACAGATTTTACGGAGCGATAGCTTGTTAAAAATCACTTATTCTTTGTTCTCAACTGGGTTATTGCTTTTTTTACAACAATAAATTAACTGCTAGTGTTGTGACATCGGTAATTTAAACCGACTTAGTTTTTTTCCCCTCCTCTCTAGACAGAAGCATTCTTTCCTAGTAGATAACTACTGAAATATTATCATACTACAGCTTATTAACTTACTGAATAACATGTAACAAGACAACTGTTACGTAACGGTAGCGTGTAATCGTAAGTAATTAATCGAATGTTATTATTTTAAAGTCACGCAAAAATTCTTTGATTTTTCTTATTAATCATTCGCTTTAACGTAAATATTTAAGATTAAATGTCTTCGGGATGTCTAGTATAATTTCCTGTTACCATAAAAGGGTCTGTATATGCCTGTCAGTGCAGTTATTATGAGCCCAATTGTTGCAATCGTTTAACACACGCTCTTTATTCTATTGTTTGACTGTTGCCCTTTAGAATTATAATAAAGGTTAATTGAAGAATTACTTACAACGCGATTGATATTTTTATAAAAAAGCATTCGATGGAAGTTTGCAAAATTTTCTTATAAGGCAAAGGATGTGCAGTTCTATGTTTTGACCTCTTCTACGTTAAATTATTCAAGCGGAACTTACACGTAGAGTTACAATCGACAACAATTATAAAAAATAATAATTTTTAACATGTAATATACTTTCTGTTGCTTTATTTATTGTAAAATATTTAAAATTCGTTAAGAACATAAACAAGCGTGCATGTTTGAAGATAACATATCATTAAATTAATATTTAATCGGATAGTATTTACTTTATATATTATTATCCGTTATTGAAAGAGTTTACTTATCGCCAGCATGTATTTATAGTATTTATTTTATTTTTTAAACGTCGAATACAATGAACGATTGTATACTGTACATCTTATAAGCGCTTAGCTGTACATGTTATAGCTCAAGTAGTAGTTCGAAAGAGTTTACTTATCGCCAGCATGTATTTATAGTATTTATTTTAATTTTTAAACGTCGAATACAATGAACTATTGTATACTGTACATCTTATAAGCGCTTAGCTGTACATGTTATAGCTCAAGTAGTAGTAATGACATTTTTTCCCGCTAGAGTTCCATCCAATCCCAAAGTTCAGAAGTTGGTCGTACCTGAACTTCGGTTGAGGTGATCCGGGTTTGATGTGTAAGGTGTGAAGCAGATAACAGGTAATTTTATAAATTAAATCATTTATTTTGTTATATTAGTTACTATAACCGTAGGTACGATTTAAGTATAGTTTTTAATGATTTATTTATCGTCAATTGTCGTAATGCCGGTTAATATCGATAAAGATTGAACAGGTATAGAGGGTGCGGTCGTGGGTCAAGATGGCGACGTTTTGAAAACAAAATTTGGACGCGCCTAGTGTTAATTGCTGTTTTTATTCGATCTGCTGTTAGAAATCGACAAGTGGATATTTCCGACGGATAATATACGTTTATCAGTTAAAAGGTGTGACCGCTTCTTCCGATTGTATAATCAAATAGGAAGTCGTTCAGTTTGGATATATAAACAGGTCAGTGGACTTGGTCTAATTCACCATTGGTGACTTTAGATTAAATACCTTATAAGGACTTTTTGATTCTCTAACGAATTTATTCATTATTTTGTCCCATGTCATAATGCGGGTATTATTCAATAACATATTACAAGGTTGTGGTTATTATGAAAGATCAAAACTGTTAGTTACCAGTCATGGACAATTACTACATACTTTGTTCAAATTGAAATTACAGTAATTATCTAATGATAATTCATTAACAAAAACAGACCACATCCAAAAGTACTAAACGGTTGTCAAGAGAGCAATTATTGGTATACCCAATTATTTTTATTCAGACTTTATATTTTAAGAAGTATCTTGTGAAAAAAATGCCTCAGTATTTAGGCTAAAAAGATTAATCTTAATTAATAATCATTATTTTAGACAGTACATGAATTATAGTTGTAAATTTGTTAAAATACAAGATCTTTTAACAAATTTGTTAAAAGATCTTGTATTTACTTCTATAGAATAACAGTAATTTTAATTAAAAATAAAAACTTTGTTTCCTCAATTGTTATTGTTATAATTAATGAAAATAGATGATATGTAAAATTTATTGATGATGAATCAGCAAGTATTTTTACAAAAATTTCCTGATAAATTTCACATTATGTATTATTTAATTGCTATATTTGTCCTAGAAAAATGATCAGATCACATCAAAACATAAAAAGTTAATTATAAATAAATTTTTTTTCTAGCACAAATTAAAAAAACTTTTTATAATTACTTTTTAAATTGTAATTTCAGTTTAATAAGATTTATTGTTATTTCCAAAAATATAAATAGAAGTTTCTGAAAAATTTATCGTAAATTTTATAATTTATTTATATCAGTTTGTAGTCTAATGATTAATATCAGGGTTTTAATATTTCTAACTATATCTCATCCTTAGTTTCCATAAAATCAATATAAATTACAAAAAAGAATATAAATTATATTTAGTGCAATTTGAATTATATATTTACATATTACAATGGACCTCATATTTAAGATTTGCCCTATTGAGACAAAATCTCTATCTTAAAATTTTTAAATTGAGGATTTACGAAATATAAATAAAAAATTATACAGTACTTAAAGTTCATATAAAAGATCTACTTTAATCTAGCAAAATAAAAGAAATTCACTATAAAAATAGTTTGGAAAAATTAATAATGAAAAAAGACATTTACATACAATAATTTCTAAGAATATCAAAATTGAATAGATCTAAGAAAGGAAGAGAATTTAAAATATAAAAATAAGAAAATTTCATGTGCCAAGTGCAGTTATTGTCCTCATTTTGTAGTTGAATATAGAAAGAATAAAGTAAGATTTTTATAAGATAAGAATTAATGTAATGTAGTCAAGGTAATATAAATCATAACTACTAAAGGAAAATGTGTGCTTCTAGAGATCTCGGAATAACTTTTAAATAACCAAACGTACTTGTGTTTGTTGATTGTTATTGGGTTTGATATAAATACTAAATCTGAGTATAAACTTTGTGCAGAGATTACTGTTTTGTTCACTAATTTAGATAAAAATCCTAAATTAAAAAATATTAAAAAAGATAAATTCATGTGTTATTTATACAAAGCCAAGACTATAAAAATGAACACTAAATAAAGTAAAAAAAATTAAATTTAAATTCCTTTATAAGTATGATATAATGCAATTACAAAGACAGCACTTATTTTATATGCAATTTTATTTGTATTAAACACAGATTCAGATTTTAATTCACAATACAAACTATATTATTTTACAGTTGCAGTTCGAAATATTAATAATTGTTCAGTTCTTATATATTGCCCTTAAACAATATACAATATTTACAACAGAATTCTTAGTAGTTCAAAGTGAATGGGATTAAAATTTCTTTGAATTACTGAAAAGATTGGACAATACAGAACATAGCTTAAAAAAAAAAAAAAAAAGCCAAGTTGAGAAATACAATTTCATTAAGAAAATATTATAGACAATTGCATATGTAATGTTTAATAAGTAATAAACTTTTCATATTTGCAAATTCAGTACATATGATTTTGCTTATTCATAATAAAATATTAATAACCATTTTTCAGTATCTGAGTTGAAATTTATATGTTTGCAGTTATGCTTGAACTGTACTTGATTATTTTCAATGAGCTTATTAAGATTATTATAATTAATATGTAGAATTAAGTTCGAACATTATTTTTCTCACATATATTTTTCCAGATTAGCATTTCTTCTGTTGAATATTCTTTATATCTTTTAGCTCTTTCTCTGTGAAACTAATCTTGGTAATCTTGGTCATTAGTATTTGACTTTACATTATTGTTATTAAGTAATCTTGACTGTTATCATTATGGTTTCTAAATGCAGAGGAAATGACTATGCTAATGTTTCTATGTAAAATAATTTATAATTTACTGGAAAAATTTAATTGCTTAATAAATTAGTGTCTTAATTTTTCTGTATAAAGTTCCTCTATCTATCATATTAAAATCTTAAAATTTACACTTACAGTAGGTTTCTATCATAGATTTTTTTTATACAAATCAGAAATGCTTTTTGATCTTTCATCTAATTTAAATATCATCTAGAGTCAAAAATGTTTCAATTTGTGTAATGAAAACATCTATTGTATGAGAAACCAACCATAAGTGCTTATACTATTTTGAAATTGCCAGAGTATATCCAACTATTGTTACAGATTAGTTTGGCATGAATGAATTGACTGCACATTGTATACTTTTGCTTTCAAACTTTAATTATAAGTTTTCATGATAATTTTTTAATTTGCATTATAGATCCATATTCAAATATTAATATTAAAACTTTCAAAGCATTATATCATTTTAATCCAAAAATATTAGCATCATTTATCTAAATTTTTTTATTTCCTATAAATCTGTTTTTCTCTTAAACTTTTAAGTTTAGTATTTGAAAATTTATTATCCATGATGTTTTACGTTATGTTTTATGTTTTATAGATGTAGAGGTTCACTGTTTGTTTACATCACAAAGAAAATCAAAAGATTCTCTTTTGTTTAACATGTAAAAATTTTAATGCTTGTTTATTTTGAATACATGATCACTTCCTCTAAAATTATATTCCATTGTTTTAAAAAAATATCAGTTGGTGATGTTTATTCCTACAGTTTATTCTGCTCCTATCCAATAACAAATATTAATATACAATTAACTCTAGTAACTAAATTTATTCTAAAACAACAAAATTTATATCATCAAAAAGAAAAGTTTTTGACTCCTATTGGATCCTCTTCAGCTTCCAATTAAATACATTTTAAAAATCAAAATTCAAATTTTACAATTATTAAGGCATCTCTGAATATATCTCTAGCCATTGAATAATTTCTGAATACATCTCATTTGGCCAATAATCAATTTATTAACTTGAAGACTTATTCTTTCAGTAAACCTAAAATTAACTTTTTATTTATTAATAAAATAATTAATAAAAAAAATAAGAGCACTTTAATAATTAAAATATTATATTATAAATTTTTAATTTAATTTAATTTAATAAAAAAAATAAGAGCACTTTATTTTTTAATAAAAACTAATATTTGAAATACAAATCAGAAATGATTTGAAAAATGATTTAAGCTATGGTTTAGTTTGTTTAAATTAGAATAGGATATGAAATATAACAGGCAGACTGTTTCTTATTCTAATATGAAGTTTAAACTCATGGTTCACAAATTTTATTATTATATTAAATTTATATTACTCAAGAGCCCTTTTGCAGTCGAAAGATTTTTATTCAGTAATGTTTTCAACGCTCTTGGCGTCTTCCTCAGCTGAGCATTGAAAACGTTACTGAAAAAAAAATCTTTTGACTGCTAAAGGGCTCTTGAGTAATATTACTTGTAATTTGTTTGATGCAGTCTAATTGAACATTTATTATATTAAATTTATCTACTATAGCACAAAATGCACATCTATTTTGGAAACAAATTATTGTGTAGCAATGTTGTGGTTTAGATTAATACTTTAGTCTCAGTACTAACATACTGGTACTTTGTTGTTGTTATTTTTCACATTTCTTGTTTTTTTATGTAGATTTTGTACTTAAGTATTTTATTTTCTGTATATATTCTACATATATTATATTTAGCATCATATCTCATTATTATATCATAGCTAGCTGTTGTTATGGTAATGATATAGCATTCTGTTGGAACTTATTTGTTTTAAAGCTGTTCTATTTTACATTTCGTAAAAAGTTAGAGGATTTAATAAAGTCAAAATTACTTCTAATAAATATGTTTTTATTGTGTTTTCTATCTATTTTTGGCTTGACTCTCTTAAATTTTTTTAGCTATTATATCATGGCATATACTATATTGTTTTTATTTAGAAATAATATTTTTTCCTATTTTAAAATGATTTTATATAAATAAATTTATGTATTACATATTTAATAATTAATTATTGTTAGTAGTACAGTAGAGTCTCCCTAATCCGGTACATATGGTTCCGGGCTTGTTGGATTATTGGATGTTCAATGAAAAAAATGGAATTACATGAACAGTTACAAGCACAAGCACAGTTTATTAAGATTTTCCTGTCATTGCTTTTGCTATTCAAATCTTTCACAAACCCTTCAATTTTATCTCGATTTTTTTTAATGTCATAAATGGTGGCTCATCCAATATCATAAAATGAAGTCAAATCACTAAACTCTTCTCCCAAATCAAATTTTTAATTATTTCTGCCTTTTTGACCATAGTCAATATCTTGTGTTTTCATTTTTCACTTTTTCCGATTTGTGACATTATGTAAAGATAAATAAACACTGATACAATAAAAAACAACACACTTTTATAGTAATTAGTATACTGAAGTTAAAAATTAGTCCAACTATAATGTCTGAGCAACGAATGAATAGCGATTGACAATTTGTTTACATCAGTTTCACTCTCTCTTGCACATTTACAAGTTGTGTCATGAAAATTTCACGTTGGTGGCGTGACAGTTTGCAGAGTGTTGGACTACAGAGACTCAACTGTATTGATTATGAATTACTGTATTTGAGCTAAGGTTGCTTTCTTGCACATTTACAAGTTGTGTCATGAAAATTTCACGTGGGTGGCGTGACAGTTTGCAGAGTGTTAGACTACAGAGACTCAACTGTATTGATTATGAATTACTGTATTTGAGCTAAGGTTGCTTTATTTAGTTACCTTTACTTTGCAGTTGGGACTCTTCCACACCATGTTATTTTACTTGGTGAATCTTTAAACATAAATTCATATCTAATATTTGATTTAAAATTGTTCAGATAGACTTTTTAAATGTGATTTTATAAATGAGATTAAATAGCATTATTTAATAGTCTGAGAAATATTTTACACAGAGTTGATATTTTTCATGTTTCTTTTAGTATTTTAAAAATTTTTTCATTTAATCAATGTATTACATTTTATGTTTAAAGTCTATTTCAATTAATATTTGCAATTAAAAATATACATTTAAAATTGGTATTATTTTATTTTAATTTAAAAATTCTCTTAAGCATAGGAATGTCAATCTGAATAATTTTAAGATCTTTTAATTTATCTATGGTATAAATTTTTTAAATTAAATAATAATCTCTTTTCAGTCAATATTTTTTTTATTTTTATATAAATTTAAATATTTGTACTTTAAATAAATTAATATTGTTCAAGTTTTTTGAATTAGATCCATTATATTACCTTGTTTTGTTAATTATGTCTTTTAAACTTTGAGTCACTTGATTTGGAATTGGCAATGATGATGCAAGTTAATGACAGATAAATATGGTTTACATAAACTATGAAGTTTTGTGATTCGATCAGAGCAATTATTTATCTAATAAACAGGATTTCTACTTCAAGGGTTAACTAGATATGCAAGTATTAGGCTTTCTAAGTTAGAACACAGAAGTTAACAGTTTATCAATAAATAAATTAGAAAAAATTCTAAGTTAGTAATCACAAAAGAAAAGAATAATAAAAATTAAATTCATTGCTGTTTTTTATATAGAGAGCAAAAATTGAGTAAGGTCTTTTAATTACAAGTTAAATTCAAATGCTTTTGCAGAATTGTGTTAGTTTCTAAATAATAAATAACTTTCAAACAAAAATAATGTTAAATAGATGAAATTTATTAATAAATAATTCACAAACATAATGTTAATAAATCTATTAATTAAACATAATTCATGAATACAAATTAAATAAATAATTAAAGTTGTATGTGACATAAAAAGTTTAATATGCATTTAATCAAATAGTCTAAACAAAAAATCAAATTTACCTTTAATATATTATTTTTGAACTAAACTACAATTTAATAAAAAACTTATTAAATTAGTTTACTTCAAAAATAATACACTAGGAATAAATTTGGTTTGTTTAGATTATTTGGTTGATATTCCCTTAAGAAAGTCATGATATGTTAATGTATATTTGTTTAATGGTTTATCATCATCAAAAAACAGCAATAGATTTCCTAGACTAACAAGTTTTATTAACCAAACATTAACCAAACTACTCTGTAAGAATTAAATTACAGGTAGTTTTTGGTTTGAGTTCCCAAGTTTGCAAGTTTTTTCAAATATGAATTTTCAAAAACATCTAAAATATGAACATTGCTTACAAAAAATAAATGCCAAACCTTCATAAATAAGCATTTCAAACCAAATATGTAGCTGTACAATATAGTAAACTGATTTATAATAAAACAACTGTCATCTGCTATGAAATTGGAAAATTGAAATGGCAGCTGAAAAGTGGAAATAGTGCACACACTGGATTTACTGGCATATTATTTATATAACTTTCATTCCCAGTTTGTGTCTAAGGCAATAATTCATTTGTATTAAAGCTCATCTATTTAGCTCTCAATAATAATAAAGAATAAAAATTCTTTTAACATTTTTATGACACAAATTATTTCTTTATTACTATAATTTGCTTGATTTTAAAGGCTATGCTTTCATTTCTATAAATAAGTAAATCATTGATTAATTATAAAATATTGACTTGTTGGTCTTTACAAAATTTTATTTTGGTAAATTACATTGCTGAGAACAGAACTTCTGATTTTAAAATTGTCTATGGGGAAATTGATTCTTGATTTAAAAATTCTTATTTTATGAGTACACTCCAGCAATGAGTTAACTTAGAGTTGAGAACTTCCTGTACTTAACTATTGGTACCTGTTTGATTTGATGCACATCTGAAATATTTCAATGAATCTCAACAATAATCTTAGCAATAGAAATCTACTGCTATCATAGTAACTCACTCCAATCATACTTGCTTCCATATTCATTCATACTGCAAGTTTTACAATAATATCTACAATTAGTGATTATTAATATAATTTAATAAAAAGCATTAGATTTTAGACAGCAGTTTAATTGTAATTCATATTCTTTTTCTTTACAATTTAGTACAGTATTTATTTGAGACATTACTTATGAATTTTCTTTAATTCAATTTCTTTTAGATCTCAGATTAGCAGTGATGTAAATCAGTTGATATCATTTCCAAGTACATTTTATGCAATATACTCATTTTTAATGAAGTATCATTCCAATTAAATATTTAAAATAAGCATAATAATAATAAACAGGATTACAAGAAAAATTTTTGGTTTCATTTCATACAAAACTGAGTTTATCAAAATACTATTTCTTTAATTTGATGAAAACATTATTTTTCATTACGGTTGAGTCTTGATTATCATTGATAATGTGAATCGAGAATGTCTCAGATAATCAAAAATTTGGATAACACAAAAGATTTAATAAATTAATATATACATATACAAAATGCAATTCTTGCTGTCTGTCTGTTCTGCATAGAATCCCACATCATTTGACTTATCAGGATCAAACTTTATAGGGTAAATTCTCATGATTCTGCAGGTAACATAAGATACCCAAAATCAAAATTGTCCCAGGGAATGGGGCACATTAAAAGTCAATTCTTTATCTTTCTGTTTTATATAGGTCCCACATAATTTTACCTATTGGGACTAAACTTTGCAGGATGACTTTCCCTGTGGGTAGCATAAGATACTCTGGGTCAAAATTGCCCCAGAATGGGGCATTTTGAGGTTGTAATTTAAAATACATGTTTAAATCCTTTAGTCTGTTGTCCTGACTATTGTTCTGTATGAAGTAGGGATGACATCATGGTCTCAAAGCATGATACCATGATATAACAATGAATAATATCACAAATATCATCAGTAGCATTATAACATAATGCTTACTGACATCAAAGAAGTTTGTCCACACAATGTAACAATGGATGATGTCCCAGAATGTTATCAGTGTGTGATATCAATATGCCATAGCAGTAACATCATAACAATTCCAATATATGAAGTAGCGATGGATAATGCCACAAAATGTCTGAATGTATGATGTTATTGTGATATAGTAATTATATCACTATAACTGCAGCAATGATGTCACAAGAGCTTCAATGTATGAAGTAATAGTGGATGACATCACAAAATGTTTGAGACATAATTGTATCATAGCAATGAGTGCTGTCACAAATGTTCTGATGTACAAAGAAATAATTGATGATGTCATAAAACTTCACCAATGTTTATTTTTTCATTATGATTATTCGTGATAGATGATGATATGAAACATCAGTGTATGAAGTCACAAAAGTTCAGTTGTATGACATCACTGTGACATCGTGATCACACCCAAAGATTTTGATTTCTTCAGCTTTGCTTACAAGTTGAAATATTTGCTTATTTACATGTTTACAATGGAATTACTAGAGAGGAAAGTATGACAACTCAAGGGTTTCCAGATAGAGGCTCAAGATAACAAGGTTACACTGTATATATTATACAAAACACACACTATATCAGTATTATTAATGATGACAATAGAATAAATCTCAGATTTTCTAATATAAATTTAGAGAAATTCAACGGCATTATTATTTTTTAAATTATTAATGCTATGTCATTTAGAATTTTTCTATGGATATTCTATTATAAAAATCCTTTATTTTTCAATGAAAATAATAAATGTTAATTTGCTGGATTAAATAAGAAATACTTTTTAAATTCATTTAATCTATATAGAATGTTCTATATATCAGATATAGTAATTTAAAAATTTAATATAAATAGTCTTTGACTTATAATGAAACTGTTCAAACTGCTCAGGCTTAAAGTTGATATGGTCTTAAGTCAGAAATACCATATATTTGTCAACTGCCTATACCATTATTTGTTATAAGACAATTTAGTATCATAATAAATTTAACAAACACAATGCTAAAAAAATGACACACAAAATGGACATTGGCTAATATATCAAATTATTACACATGGACTTCTATGAATTGGATTAACCAGTCAATTGCTTAACAAAACCATCATGATTGTATGAGTGGTTTTAAATCATGATTACCTTATCTACTAGAAATTAAAGCTTATTATTATTTTATCATTCACAAATAATATATTTTAATTACATTGATTTAAGATTAATTAGTTTGATTTACCATTTGAATATGCTCCTTCTTTTATTTGAAATAATGCAGCTAATCCAATGTTATCTTTGGTCATAACTCTGTTTAGCATATCATCAGAACCTTCTGCATTAGCCATTGCAAGCTGATTAAATTCAACCAGATATTCTTTTATTAATGTAAACCTGAAACATTAAAATTTATATGAAATTACAATCAACAAATTTTAATAAAAACAATTTTTTTAAATTAAATATCTATTTTAAAGAATTTTATAAAAAAACCAAGTTTTTAAAATTTATCTTTTGGGTTTTGCTGTTTTTCTTTGTAACTATCAGAAAAATCTTGCAAACCAGAAAATAATAATATTCTACGAATGATGTGCCAGAAATTCCCAGAAAACATCATGTACACTAGCTAGTATTAAATAAATTGAATTTGAATCATTAATGTAATGATGTGTACACTATTATCAGATTAAACCTACTTTTTAAATATAATGGCTTATACTGTATGTCTAATTTAAAAATAAATTATTGTTCACTTGGTTTTTTTTTATTTTTATAAGAGTTTTAAATAAAATTTAAAGTGATTTATTGCATAATTAAATCATTTTTTATTTTATTTACAACTGTTTTATTATTAAAATTACAAAAATAAAAAAATTCCACATGAGGTGAACAGCAATTCATCTTGGATAATACGGAACCTTGACTAAATGAGACTCATTTAATTGAGACTTTATTATATTTATTAATTCTATAATAATTTACATCTATTTATTGGTTGTCAGATCTCTAATCAAAAGAAGTATCTGTCATTTAGTATTTAGAAATAAAAGCAATTTCAGAGCAAAAACATTTTTTAGAAAAGTTTTTGAATATAAAGAATTATAATAATAAGAAAATTACAATTCTCTTGTAATAATTTTGTTTATCCAGTGACTATTTTTAGAAAGTTATTCTGATGATTTAATTCAAAATTTTTTTTAACAAACCTAAATACAATAATAGGAACATATTTTTATGATTCAAAGATAGTAATCAAGCTATTATTTTATCATGAAGGTTATATAGTTAATTTGTTATGTTCCTATTGAAAATAAGCTTGATAAGTATAAACTACAGTGCTTATTTTTATACATGGACCATTTGCATATTTATGGAAACTACAATAAAAATTTGAATAATTTTGAATTATTTGAACATTTGTTTTTTCAAACAATGATAATTTGCGTAATGTTCACAATAATAATCAGAATTTCGTAAATTATTGTTCAATTTTCTAATTATTGTGTGAAAGTCTATTTTAACTATTTTTTATTCTGATTTTATATATTATTACAGTATAATTGCTTTTATATACAGTATTCTGCTATTGTTAGATATATTTTAAATAAACAAAATTACAAAATATAAAGGTATTTGCAATTTTGTCATGATTCTAATGTAGACAATCCTCTATTTTCCTACAAAATGCATTCTTGAAAATAAGTACAAAGTCAAACAAGGCTTATATATTAACAAAGGTGAAAGCTATTTGCAATTGAACATATACGAAAAATGAATTCAGTTATCATCATATATTAGAATAGTGATTTATACAGTATTTATAACCTTAAATTTTATAATTTTTCTACTTATGCTTGTTATTTTTGGTATTGCCAAATTTCTATTCTTAAACCATTGACATCCTTTGACATGTATACAGCATAGAAGTGGAACAAAAAATGATAAAAAAAATTCAATCCTGAGTTACAGTGAAGTTATCATGTAGTAGTTTTTTGTATATATTGAGTGAAAAATACATGCCTCCAATGATGGGTCCTAAATTTTTCAATTGCCAAAATTTTTTTAAAAATAACATTTATGTTCATTTATTGCTTTACTTTTATATATAATTTAATAAAATATGAGAAAATTCCAGTGTAAACAAATAATGTGAATGGATTTTATTAATAGAATTTGGATTATTTTTCATTGAATCTTATCGATTCTGCTTCCTATTCTATTCTATTTTAGTAATCTTATTTTGATTTTGGGGTGAGATAAATTTATATTTGAAATTTTAAGTAAAACAAGGAATTTTAATATGATGAGCTGTAACATTCGTAAAATTGAAAAAATTTTGCCAATAATAAAAAATTTCAGTTAATTCTGCTAAAATAAACAATATATTTACTTATTTGTTCATTTATTACTTTACTTTTATAGATAATGTAATAAAATATAAGAAAATTCCAGTTTAAACAACCCCAGGTTATAAAAAGGAGTGTGTCACTTTTATAGTTTTATGGCATCCAGTTGCTTCATGGAAAACCACAGCCAAGCCTACTTTACTCTGCTGTACATGGTATTGGGTGTAGTGTATCAACAAAGCATCTGCAGGCCAATTAAAGTAGAGTAGAAGATGTTATAGATGTTTATGTATGAGAGTGAACAATTTTCATACATAAAAATTTTATCAATAATAAAAAATTTCAGTTAAAATTTATGATTTAAAAAAAATTTCCAAATAATTCTAATGTTTGCAATAATTTTTGATGTAAACAACAAATTAACATCACAAAGATTCTTATTCACTATTCAAACCAATTCACATCAGTTTCCGTTTGATTATTAAGAGATACAAAATGTATAAATTATGTTTATTGTGCTCAACAGTGCAAAATTAGAAGCTTTTAGCCATTAGAGAATAAAATCAGTTATAGCATGGTTGTCTTATAATATGGGTTGGATTTTTACCTTCCAAACTTGCATTATAACTGAGTATCACTAGTACATTTTATTTCTAAATAAAAAAATATAATCAACTTATTTGCAACACATATTTTATAAAATAAGAAAAATTCAAAACATCTTGATTTGATAATTCATATTATATAAATTTTATTAAAAAATATTATAGTATTTACTTGCTAGCACGATAAAAAATTGCACATCCATCTACATGTTTTCTTTCTCCTTCTGACATTGTTTTGGCTCTAGATTTGGGAGAAAATATTCCACTGAAGCCCTCTCTCCTCAATTCAGGTAAGAAAAAATTGTAAAACTGTTCTGTTTCCACTTCCTACAAATTAATAAAGAACATAAGAGAAATTATTTAATTTTTACCATTTTAAAACAAATTATGTTAAGAATTACGTAATTTTTAAATTACGTAATTAAGATAGTATATTATAAGAGTATATTAATTTAACATAATCAAAGCACAGTAAAACTGAATAAAACTTATTTTTATAATTTAAATTTTTGATAATATTTTTTATTTTTGTGCTGATATTCATTTACATTAAATAAGAATTTCAGCCTTTTTTCCCCAATCATGGTTTTTGTAATGGAAACTATATTAAGTACCAAAATAATTTTAATCTTTTAAATTATTTTTTAACAAATTGCTTATACACAGTTAAAATATGGTAGAACTTGGTTATAGCAGTTTCAGCAATATTTATAAGTTATATCTAAGTGTTACTATAATTAAGCCTCTCTTTGTCCATTTATGTAGACAAAGAAATATAGAGAGAACAAAGCTCATTCTAGATGTCTTATTAAGTTTGACAATAAAGCTCTCACTAATTTTGTGAATACAGAGCAAGAACTATCAGTAGATCAGACTATAGAAAGACTTTAATTATTTATTTATTTCATGAAACAGTATATAGTTTCAGGAGATAGAAAAGATATCCAACTTGGAAAATGAGTGCTACAAGAGTTACTTCAAACCAATTATAAAAAAAACATCTATACTTCTTTTTTTAATCCTGAGTTATTTCTTTATTATATTATAACAGATAACAAAAATGGATACTATATCATGATATCATTAGAAAGAGTCAGTGGACAGATAAGGATAAAAAGCATAAATCATTTAAAAAAAGAGGATTGCTTAAAAAAATGAAAAAAAAAAAAATGTTTGTATTTTTGGTAGGATATATTGATATGTATGTGGTGTCATTCATTTTAAATCTAATCAATCAATAAATGTAGAAGTCAATAACTTTCAAGATTAAATTTAGATTTAATTTAAAAATGTCACAATTACTGAACAGAAAAAATTTAATTCCATAATGATAAATGCTAAACCACACATTATGTGGACAACATTACAAAAAATTAAGAACTTCAACTGAGAGCTCACATTTCATCTAGAACAGGTGTGTTTAACCTTTTGGCTTCCTTGGGTCACATTTGAAGGGAAAAAAATGTCTTGGGCCTCACATAAAATATACTAATTCCAACAATAGTTGTTAGGCGGCCAGATGACCACGTGATAATGCGTTGAGTGTCACGCAGAAGGATCCGCATCTGGTATATCCTAAAAAATTTTTTCGGGGTTCTGGGTCCTGCCCAACAATCTCCATCTTTCACCATCTGGTCCCCCTCCACATGTATAAGTGCAGCCCATGGTTGGAACTGGCCCATTCCTTAATAATCTCACCAATTAGAAAGGGGCGTAAAACAAAAAAAGTTGTTAAGCAAAAATTTAGTAAATAATGTACATTATCTACCATGACAAATAACAAAAATGTCTTAGCATAATAATCTTTGACTTCTTTTCATTCAGAAATTTTTCAAAATGATTATCATAACTTAATAATCTTTGACTTCTTTTCATTCAGAAATTTTTTAAAAATCATTGACATCAAGAAGTTTCAGGCTGAACTCACATGCACCACAGCAGAACAATACCACAACCACAAAACTGTGGTCAGTCTTGAATTATAATTATATTAATATAGAAACTCATAACCTAACCCAGTTGGACCATTAACTGAAGTCGATTTCAACCGCTGTCACAACGCGTGGTCTGTGTGAGTTAGATTATGTGTTTCTATATTAATATAATTATAATTCACCACCATCCACAAACCAACCACAGTTTTGTGGTTGTGATGTGATTCTGCTGTGATACATGTGAGTTCAGCCTTAATCACTGAAATAAAAAATATTTTAGAAAATGGAAATAAGAAATGTAGATAAGTATTTAAATAATAAAAACTTCATTGACTTCATTAAATACATAAAAATCTCAATGTTTTAAAGAAGTTTACAATTTTATGTTGAGGCTGCATGCAGCCTGCAGGTTGGACAGCTCTGATCTAGAACTTACTTTCTAGATATTGCCATAAACTGAAGAATGATTAATTTTTTTATTCAGTCATTCTTCATTTTTGATATGAAATTACATGGATATGGAACAATACAATTGCCAATAAGATGGCAACAAACTGTTGATGAATACAGAATATATATTACCAATTAATAAAATTAGAAGTATTTTTATTTGCCTTATTTTAAAATTCCTCAAAAACATGCATGAACTTATGTATTGACCTGATACTATATTTTCAGTTTAACCAATTATAAAATCGTAACACATCAACTTCTTTGTTCTTTGAGATTCACAAAAAATTCCAGAGGTGAAAGAGAAGGAGATCAGAATAAGAAAACAACAATAATAAAAAATCTTACAATGCTAATATATTTAGTATTAATAAAAATAAAATTTTTAAAGATAAATATGAATACCAGATTGCTTTGTTAAAATTCCTGAATTTTGAACTAAGAATTTTCTGTAAAATGTGTCAAATTTTATAGAATGCCAGTTTTCAGAAAATGTACTACAGTGAAACCTGTTAAAATGATCACCTGGCTAGAGACCAAATTTCAAAATCTGGTTTGTTTCCCGTAGAATGTAATGCTATTTTTGTTCCATATACTGACCATCTGTCTAATGTGTCACTTAGTTAGTTTTAAGAAATTCCTGCTAAAGTGTCCAAGAAGATTAATTTCATGGAGGAATTACTGTATTTTCCTTAGAATTTTTTCCGTTATGATAAAATAGTCTGTTAAACCAGTATATTATAATGTAAATATTATAATACTACTGTATATGTATCTTATACAGTATTTTAATTTGACTATGTTAGATGCACATATACAGATTAATAGTAATTGTAATACAGTATATGCTTGCTCCTAAGATTTTGTTTGTCAGAAGGTGATATGTGCTATATATCGTCATTATTGCTTGACTGAAAGTTGATTTTAATTAATATAAGTTTACAGTTTGGATTGATCTATTACTTTCTTTTTGGGAAGGGGGAAGGTCACTGTCCGGTATAGTGACCACCTGTGAAAAGTGACCAGTCAGGTTGTTCCCAAAGGGTGGTCACTTTAACAGGTTTCACTGTATATATAAATTTATAAGTTCATTTGCTTAATGCATGTTGTCATTGAATTAGGAGATAATGTAGACTCAATAAGATGAAATTATTTTTTAACACATTCACATATTCTACAAAACACCAATTCCAAATCTTGCACACTGGAAACCTCTGTTTAATTTAATATTGAAAAAAAAAAGACAAAATAATATAAATTTTATTTGTAATATTATATAGTTTGTTTACTTTCTATCTTCTGTCTTAAGAAAGATGATCCACCAATGAGTTTAAAAAGTTATAAAATTTTAAAATGTTTAATATATATAAGTAAGAAAAAAAATAATTACTTGGAGTGAAATTATATCTGCAGAATAATGTCGAATCTCATTCATAATTCCTTTTCTTCTATATTCCCATGAAAGAGCCCAACTTGGACAATATCCGTACATTTGTCTCGTAGCATATTTGTCACACAAAACATTATAACACATCACAGTAAAAACACCTGTAAAATAAACTTTAAAAATTAGATTCACATATTAAAATTTTTATAGATAAACAAACATTTAAAGATTATAGAGATTGCTTATGAATTTTGTATCTGGTCTTAGCAATGTGAATGACAATATGAAAACATTTTTAAATACAGATATATCAGAACTTGCTTCCATATTAAAAAATTAAAAAAAAAAAATAATAATAATAATGATATAGAATTACAAAAACAGAAAGTGAAAAAGCGGCAAAATGGTTAAATGAAAATAACATAGTGTGTGCCAGAGACGACAAAAGTAAAGTAATGGTACTTATTTGGCTATTTTTAATAAGTTTATGGCACTACTATAGTGATATTTAATGCAATTTTTCTCCACTCAAATAGGCCAGAGTTGGTGAACTTTTTTTAAAATGTCAATGAACTAATTTATCAAAATTAACCAAACCATACAGACAAACTTCCCCTAGCGGACAAAGTCTAAATTAAATTTTTCTAACGATTATTTTTTAATTAAGGCTAAGGTGCCACCATTTGTTGAGCTAATAATTAATTAAATTTAGAATTTAGTACTAAAGTGGCACTATCTAGTAATTAATAATTATACTATAATTTTTAAATTAATTTTCCTGAAATAAAATTTTGCCACTGCACCAGACTCGAACCAGGATCTTTGGGATAACACTCAAATGCCTTAACCAGTTAGTCCATGGCAACCTATGGCAGAATTCCATTTTGGGAAGTTTATATATTGATCACTATGGAGATATCAGACAAGGCTGAAACTAACACTCCCAGGCAGGCTATCTATGTAGCCATGGGCCCTCTTGGCAAATCTAGGCAGACAGATTTGGCTCAAGTCAGATAATACTCAAATATACACTAATTAGGGGATTAACCATTTCAAATTAACCAAACCATATAGCCAAACTTCCCTTAGCAGACAATGTATATTTAGTGTATATTTGAGATGTTAATTAGTTTCTTTTAAGAGATAAACCTGATACTTTACAATACATAATGAACATTTTTTCAATGCATAATATTCAAATATATTTTCTTACTTTAAACTTAATGTTTAAAGTAAGAAAATTAAATAAATTTGTACTTTTTTAAAAAACTACAAACTAATTTAAAATTATTTTGATTTACCAAATATTTATTCAAATACAGTCAGACCTCCATATATTGAAATTGAAGGTGTCTTAGAAAAATTTCGATATATAATAACTTTGTTATATAGAAACTTGAATTTTCTCTAATGTAGTATAATAGTTAAGTGATATTTTGTCCATATCGCCTTTTTCGCAGCCCTCTGATGGCAGCAATGGTGGCTCACGGTTTGTAAAACTCCAACTTAAATGATTTGAAAAAGTTTTGGGAAAAAATATGTTTAAAAATATGTATACAGTATATTAATGTATTAAAAGTCTACTGCATGTAATAGAACTATACACTAACCTCCTCTACAGTACAAATCGACACATCCGTTTTGTTTATTTGTCAGCTTTTTCCAGACCCAATCTAGACTCCTTACCTTATCCTTTTCCCTCGCCTCTGAAATTAAAAGTTTCGATATATAGAAACAAATTTCAATGGAAATTTCACGGGACTAACAAAAAACTTTGATATATGGAGAATTTCGATATATGGAGGTCCGACTGTATATATTTTCACATTAGATATATTTTAAATAATAAACCTTTAGTTTATGTAATTTAAAATAATAATTAATATAATAAAAAATTATGTAAGTGAAGTGAATATTTGGTAGTCTAAGTGTTTGAATAATCAAAAACCTAGATAACTGGCTACATATTAAAAAAGTTAAACAATATATCAAATGTATACAAAAAATTTGTTCCATGTCAATCATGTGCAATATTTAGAATAGTACAGTCAAACCTCTGTTTACAAATGCCTCAGATCAGAAACAATTTGGTTTATAAACAAATTTTTCGAACACAAAACATCTTGGATGACGTACTGTGTCTCGAATTATGAACAAGAAAGCCATCAACATAAACATTTTCAATGATAATGCCACGTATCACTTTAGAAACATGTTAAAACATAGACAAAAACAAATCACATTGGACAACTTTTTAATGAGACAGCAGAGGCCCAGTGGGACTGAAGCAGAGTTGAGCCAAGAGACAAGAAAAAAATAAAGAATCCCCTTCCAAACAATCACATTTCACTTCCTCACCACCTTCCACTTACGCTGTCAACTCTCCTCCATATATAGGTACAGTAAAACCAATAAAATTAAATTATATGATATGGCAGCTTAACCAAAACATAACCTAAGTTTTCGTCTATATTTGATCTGCTTAGTGTTGTGTTTATCTTTTTGTGATAAATATCAATTACAGTTTAAAATTGAATTTTATAATATAGTATATGGAAAATTGAGATGATGTCTTTATGTAGTACTTTCTGCTGAAATGGTTCAGCAGAAAATACTATATTCTCAATTTGTGTCAATAAAATCATTTGTGTTTATTCTGTTTTTCTTCTATGGCTTTCCAATCATTATTATTTTTCAGTGAATATTTTATAAATAAAAACAATAATCATTTGTACAATTAATTTCCCACTTAAAATCTTTTCTGTACTGATCAAAATTTCTGAAATTATTTTATCACCACATTTTCATTAATGTTAGGAAGAAAAATGACAACAGTTTTCATTTAATAGATATTTTTTGTCATTCATTGCTGCAAATATAAGAATTACTACATTTTTTTTATTGGAACCAGTTTGAGGAATATAATAAAAATTAATATTTTATCATTATCTAATATTTGTTTTCAAAAAGTTAAAAAAAACCTATACATAATTAAGTAATTTCATACATACATGCTGGCCGAGTTCTTGTTGGAGGATTAATTGTTACCCATGGTCTTTCAGGTGGCTCTGAAGGTGTAACTATAAAATATTTAAATTTATAAATTATAATAATAATTTAGAATAAATATATTGAATAATAAAAAAAAAAAAATTGCCCATCAACCCGGATTCGAACCCACTACCTTTTGATTACGACCCACGTAATTATCGAGTGCGCCATCTGTGCACCTGATGATCTGTTATCTATCCATCCCTTTTAAGCTGAATTATCAAAAGTTCGATTTTTCAAGTGTTAAAAAATGTTTTTAAGCTGAATTATCAAAAGTTCGAATTTTCAAGTGTTAAAAAATACTATTAGAAGGCCATATTCATACAAAGCTCGGACACGTATTCACTCTTTTTTGATGTATTTTCACCATACTTAAGCGGATCAAAATCGGTGGGGGTCAGCTGTGTTCTCCCCTTGTTAGCATATCCATGTGTTTCAAATAAGTCAGCTGTGTCCTCCCCTTGTTAGTAATACTTTTTATTGAATGCATTCTCAATGTGTCCTCCCCTTGTAAGTGTTTTGCAGTGTAAAGAATTTTGTAAAGACCTCTCCCCTTGTTAGTATCTAATAAGAAAGAAAGTGGGATGTAATTAAATAGTCCTTGTTAGTATCAATAAATGTTTTTGTTTTTATTATTTAAATTAGTCGTACAAGTGGATCAAAATCGGTGGGGGGTCAGCTGTGTCCTCCCCTTGTAATTTTAATTTAAAAAAAGGTTTAATTTTTTCAATAATTTCAGTTATTATTCTCAATCCATATAAATGTACATTTTATAATTTCTGCTTATTTCAAATTTTCGTAAAATATTATGAAAACCTTTAATAATTTAAATAAAACAGGTCAGCAAACTCTTGAGACAGAAGAGCCAAACCTAACCATCACAACAATTTAAAAGTTATTCGAGAGCTATAAGTATATTTTTACAAATAAGGAAAATTAAAAATAATACTATAATATTTTTTATATATATAAAAATATTTTTTTGATTTACATAAAATACACATTACTTGGTTGTGTTGATTATTTTTTCACAAACTATCAAACATTCTTTAGCACCACTTTCTGACCTATCAGAGCTGATAGTTTTAGAAACAGTCACCAGATAAATTTTACTTTGTCTGCAAAGAAAATATAACTGTTTTAAGTGAGAGACAAAGTTTAAGGAAATAAGGAATTTAATATAATTATTTCCATATTTATTGTATTTATAGAAATATTTTGTTTAGAATAAAACAGAAGACATCAATAAACTATTATTAAAAAACAATGATAAAATAATCAGATATTAATTTACATCTTTTTCCCATTATTTCATTTAGTTTTTTTATCATTTCCTCCTCAGATATTTTTGTTTATTTTATATTTTTCCTACATGTTTTAATTCCAATTTACATAATCAACACAACCAAGTAATGTGTATTTTATTTTTCACAAACTATCAAACATTCTTTAGCACCACTTTCTGACCTATCAGAGCTGATAGTAATTAACAAATCATGAATTTTTCATACTTCTCTAATGGTTTTTGTAACATAACATGATTGTGGAGAATGAATTAATATAATAAAAATTTATTATTCAAGTTAGACTAAATTAGTTAAGTATATCTTGAGATTCAGTAACATAACTCAAGTGTTCTTAAAAGTCTGACCAAATTTAAAATCACAGATGCTACTTATCAAAACAAAGCAAAAAGACCATTTAAACATGGGTTCAGAAATGTTCTATTTGAGATAACACAGGATGTAAAAGCGTATAATTTAATAAGCTTATTAGTCTCATAATGGCTGTAGTAAATTGTGGTTTGCAATCAGCTGTAACAAAATGAATTGTACATTAATCATAACACTGTGCAAGCTACTAAGATATTATGTGAATGACTGGAAATAATCCATGATTTCGTACTTTTGTGGAGTTTATATATACAACTTATGCATTTTTACACACTGTATTATTTCATAAAGGAAACATTTTTGGACCCAGGTTTATATGGACTTTTTAGTTTTGATGAGTAGTATCTGTGATTTAAATTTGGCCAGATCTTTTAGGAACATCCTATATGTATGGAGATGGCCACTTTAAAATCTACCATGGTATGGCCAACACTTGTTAAATTGTCAATACGAAGAATATAGGATGAGAAGCAACAGTCTGGGTCTGACATCCTTTAGAAAATTAGGGAAATATAAGACCAGAATTAAATCCACTTTTTCCGATGAGAGGCAAGTGCTTTAACTTATGTCTATCTAGCATAGTGGTTCTCAACCACTGTGCTGCAGCACACTAGTGTGCCACCAAACCTTTGATGGTGTGCTGCAAAAAATTAAGAATGAATTGTATGTATGTATAAGAATTGTATATATGTAATTGTATGAATCATCATATATATATTAATAGTGAAACATGGTTGGCTGGATATTCCTTTTGCAGTCAAACCACTGTACAGATTCCTATAAATAGGATATCGTTAGAAAAATCTAACCCTCAAATTTCTGCAAGAGCCAAAATGTTTCATAATTTAAAAATTAAGAAATAAAAATTAAATTAAAATTATAGGTTCTCTAAAAAGACAAAATCCACAGGTGGCACTATAACTTCTTAAGAGCTGCCATTTAATGATCCTGTGTATGAGTATGTCTGTAATCTGAATGTAATAAATAAGAAATAAATAATCTGAGAATAAAAATTTGTTGTTAAATCTAAATTATTATTTAAAATATTTAGGTGTGCTGCCAAAGAAAAATTAGAATAATTTTAAAGCATTCAAAAAATAAGATCGTATTTAACAAAAAATAATTTTCTGAATATTTTAAAATTACATTGAATATCCTATAAAATAAAATTATATGTGAATATTTCATGAAACTACATTGGACGAGTTTTTACTTTTACAAGCAATTTCCAGATCTGAATCAACTTATAAAGGCAAAAACTATGGTAACTATATTTGCAGGTATTTTTCCAAAAATTCAAAATTTTTAAAAGTTATTTAACACACAAATTATGCAAAACTATTCAAAAAATTAAAAAAAATTGTTTCTAACAATATATTTTATTATGAATTCTTTGAAAAATTGTTTGAACAGATAAATGTTGAAATAATATAAAAATTATTAAAATTCTTATTGTAATTATTATAGTTTGATAAATTGTGATCAAGCTTACTTTGAATAGGAACCTATTGAAAATAAGCTAATTCAATTGCTATATTACTTTGATGATAAAATAATAGTTTAATTATTAACCTCCAAATTATAAAAAAAATCTTGAAAATTCTATTACAAATCTGTAAGAGGTTAAATAATTTTAATCATACATTAAATAACTATAACAAAAATATTTTTAGCCAGTTAAGCCCTCCTCAGTTGCATAAAAACAGTAATTGATGGAGGACTAAACTGGCCAAAAACATATTTGTTTACACTCATATAATATAGTATTAAAATTTTTTGACATGCTTTATAGGCTTGTAATAGTATTTTGAAATATTATACAGTTGTCAAAGGCTATTAAGGACTTTTTCATTTATAAAAAATATTTCTATTAGATTGTTAAACTTTTTGAATTAAATCTTATATGAAAAAGTTTTACATCTTTAAACTGTTTAATTCAAATTATAACAGCTGTTAAGTTGTAATTTTGATTTTGTTTTACTTTTTGTACAATGTGGTTTATAGATGTATGAAGATAATGAGTGTCATCTAACTTCTTTAATGTATTGCCAAGGACGTAAGATGATCTCTGAAGGTCAATAACATGCCAAGAGAGACTATAAATGAAAGTATTTAGTTACATAAAAAGAAGGCTTGGTGTTGAAAATTAATATTATCTTTAGTTTAAAGGATAGCTTTTAATTTGAATTAAAACTGAAACAATTAATTGATTTTTATGTTTTCAGTACAAAATTTATTCATATAACTTGTTTTAAGTTTTAAATATATTTTGGTACATTTTCAAAGTAATTATTTCTTTATTTCATAATAATAAAATAATAATGTAGATAGTTTGATCAAAAGTTTATTGAACTAAAGACTTAAATCATTGTTAGTGATTTATTTAAATTTAATGGATTTTTAAGATCACATTATGCCTAACTTCTTATAAAATTATCTAGCAGCATTTAATTTTTTGATAACTATATAAATAGAATACCATGACTTGATCATAGATACATCAAAAAGCCCCTTGTACTAGTGCAATGTTTCCAAAAGTGTAATACTCATATCTTAGGGCTGTGATGATGAACCAGTAGCACCCATGCCAAAAGTGGCACACTGGCAAATTTTTTGGACTCAAAACTTGCAGCCTATATATTGCTTTTAATTAAATTAACATTTGGATGATCAGCATGTGAGGGGTAGTTTATACAAAGTTTCAGTCAATTTTTGCATGCACCTTTAAAAAATGTTTGCCACTCTTCCTTAGTGGTACATGAAAAGGCTTTAGAGCAGGGGTTCCCAAAGTGCAGCCCTCAAACCCTAGAAATGCGGCCCGTGATGTCAGATCATCTGCGATGCTGAATTCGTAGAGATAATTTACATTTTTACAAAAAAATATTGCTTTTAAATTAACATTTGGATCAACATGTGAGGGGTAGTTTATACAAAAATTCAGTCAATTTTTGCATGCACCTTTAAAAAATGTTTGCCACTCTTCCTTAGTGGTACATGAAAAGGCTTTAGAGCAGGGGTTCCCAAAGTGCAGCCCTCAAACCCTAGAAATGCGGCCCGTGATGTCAGATCATCTGCGATGCTGAATTCGTAGAGATAATTTACATTTTTACAAAAAAATAATAAATTTTATCATATAATTAAAAACTGTTCAGTTTAAAAAAATACATGTAAACGTGCTTCCAAATATGTTTTCATCATTTGAAAGCACTTATATGTATGAAAAAACTTTCTCAATCATAAGTCCAAATTTGTAGATCAAAATTAACTGATGAATAAGCAGTGTTAAGAATACATTCAACTGACTTAGAACCAAGCTCAATGATATTATTAAAAGAAAACAACAACTGCACAAGTCACACACTTCATATTGATGAATTTATTATATTTTCTTTTTTATTTGAAATTATTTAGTTATTTTTGTTGAATTATTTTTGAAATGTGTTATTTTAAACAGTTTGTAATAAAAAGTAATTATTGCCATAAATAAAGAACGATTGTGTTATAAAATTAGTATAAATCTTTCCATTTTGTCTAACTTTTTATTGATTTGAACGTATTTTTCATAACACTATTTTGGCCCGCAAATATTTTAGAATTTACAATTTGGCCCACCTAGGTAAAACTAAGGGAACCCCTGCTTTAGAGGGTAGGAGGACTTTTTTTTTAAGCTCGATTACTTCCTTTTTACTTCTGTATTTTTGTTTCAGATTATAAGGTTTCACATGCTTATAATATATCATAATGTAAATAATAAAAAATAAATATTTTTATAATTATAATATTTTATTTAAGCACAAATAATTTCTAATAGCCTAATTGATATATTTATCAATATAATTTCCTATCAGGCAAATGAAATTTGTCTGAGAAGAAATTTTAGTAACATCAGTGTATCTCTCTCAGGCAAAGTACAGTACATTTGCTTGAGAAGGGACACACTACTACTAAAGTTTTTAAAGGGAGTATGCAGGTATTGAATGTTAGAAAATTGTACTAGTGATATTGATTTTTTTTTTTTTGAGGAAAAAGGCATTCACACTCTTAAAAATTAAAATTAAATGATTATCTGATAGATAATAAATATTTCATAAAACAGAATATCTCATTAATTAATTAAATAAAAAAATAATTTTGAAAAAATAGAATATAAAGATTCAAAAGATTTCTGCTTGATTTAGAATTATTTTTTGATTAATATGATTGATGCATTTATTTTGATGATGATAAGGTTGCATATTTTGCTTGTTGTTTTATTTGATAACTATTTTGAATTTCATAGTGTTTGTTTTGTATAATAGAATCACAATTTCAAAAATAAAATTAATGCTCAATAATAGACAACTAACGTACAGGGGATAAACCATTTTACAAATTAATAATGAACAAGCCAAAATTTAATCATTAATTCAATAGATGGTGGCACTGTAGCTGTAATTCAAAAAATAATTATTATTCTAAAATATAACTTAAAAAACTTTATCCGCAGGGGAAGTTTGGCTTGTTCATTATTAATTTATAAAATTAATGTTTTATGAGAGATAGTTGCACCTAGTGCATCATCCTTAATCAAATGATTGAAGGAATAATAATAGAAAATGTGAATTGAATTGCTAGTCACAATGAGAGAGATGATAAAAGAATAAAATAGATTATACAAATTATGCAGAGGATGTTAGTATGTAATGCTATGATGATTTCAAACAGATATTATTTGTAATGCAATATTTTTTATTGTAAATATTGAATAAAAATAAATTATAAATGGAATAAGTAATATACAAATTATCTTATTTATTTGGCTTATAATTTACTTTTATTAGATATTATTCGACTAAGCATATATCATAACAGTGCAAGAGTATGGACTTTTTACATCTTTTGTCCTCAAGAAGTTCGTGATTGTAGTATAAACATACAACAAAAATAATAATAATTGCTTGTATGTAATAAATGATTGTAATTAGATTTACTGTAATGGATTATCCAAATTATTTTAAATTTCTTAGGAAAATCATTAAGTACATTACTGGTATTTAATATTTAATCTTACACTTGCAAAATTTAATTAAATTTTTTATTTTAAATTAATTTCTGACAATAGTTTATTAATCAGAATCAGTATATAGTATAGTATCAGTATATATAGTATATTTTATGTTTCAAAACTATTCTATATACATATATAAAATTCAGTTTATCTGTTGCAAAAATTCCAACACTTTGACTCAGAATCAAACTTTATATGCAGATTTCCCTCAACCTTGTGGGTAACATAAGCTATTCTGAATTGAGATTGCCCCAGGGAATGGGGCATTTTGGAGTGGGATCACCTTTATTTAAATCTTTCAGAACCATGTCTGAATTCAGGATGACATTATAAAACACTATATTGTGTGATGTCACAATGATGTAATGGGGTGATGTCACTATGTCGTCATTACCGCAATGATATGACATCATCATGATCAGATAATCAATCCAAATGCTATAATAAATGAATTTTATGGTAAAATAATATTTTTGCATGGTTCATCATAAACTTTATGAATAAGTTTATAAATTCATGGGATCCATGATGAGAGGTCTATTGAAAGATGGTGTCCTGTTGAACACTATTTTTAAATCTTTCAATAGATATCATCATGAATGTTAGCCAGCCCCCAGTGGGCTCTAAGAGTGGCTGCTACCAAAAGTATCCTCTGTGTGATTTGGTGACTTAATTCATACTACCAAATTTTCAATTCACTTATATTAATTAAAATTTTTTATTACTATCAAGGTTCAAACTTTGCATAATGACAACTGAAATTACCTTGTGGGTAATTTCAGTTGTCCTTATCAAGATCACCCCAGCAGTGACAATTTGTGATTTTCCTGTGACCTTGTGGGTAATTTCAGTTGTCCTTATCAAGATCACCCCAGCAGTGACAATTTGTGATTGGAATGAAAATATATATTTATATCCATTAAACTTTTTTCAAATTTTAAAAAATGCACAGATATGCTGAAATGATGTAATAATGAATGATGTCACAGAAACCATTTCTGCAACATCATTCATTATTACCATTTCTGCATAACATCATAATGATATAACAATGATAAGAATATATATTATTATATATAATAAAATATATTATTAGAAACAATTTTTTAATTTTTTTGAATAACTTTACATAATTTTCACATATTAAATAATTAAAAACAGCATTTTTGATAAACAATGTAAATATTTAATTCTGAATAGAAAGCCTGAAAAAATATTCCTGTTTTCATAAATTATTTTTTCAAGAATAGATCATATACAATATGTTCATATATATATTCAATGTAATTGTGTGAAATATTCATATATAATTTTATTTTACAGAACAGAATATACAATCTACCATATATACTCGTGTATAAGCCGACCTCCCGACTTCGGAATTTGAAAATCAGTAAAAATGCGTAACCCGTGTATAAACCTACCCCTGACTTTAGTACTTAAAAAATTCGATAAAAATTTGAAAACGGTAAATTACGTGATCTTTGATTTTTAGGTACCGATATATTAATGCCATTTGCCAAAATAAATATTTTATTGAAACTTTAAATATATACATATAAAATAAATTATTATAATATAGAAATCAATTTAAAAAGTAAAATTTTACTTTACCCGAAGCGATCGAGCGCGTCGCGCCGCCAATTCCAACCTGCATTTATATAAGTGCATCAGATAGGTGACACCACGACACAGAAATTCTCGACAATAATCCAGCTAAAGTGATCCAACGCACCGCACCTACATAAGATTCTTGAATTATTGTCGAGAATTTCTGCTGCGCGGCGTCGCCTATCTGATGCACTTATATCAATGCAGGTTAGATTCGGCAGCACGACATGCTCGATCGCAACAGGTAAAGTAAAATTTTACTTCGAAGCGAGATTGATGTCAGTGTATGACATTATCGTTAGGATGTAGCTTCAGAAAATATCAAGTTAACGAATAGTAATAAATTTTTCGGGTTTTCGCGTCGTGTCATATTGGCAGCATGGCGTTGCCTATCTGATTACGTTATATAGATGCAGTTTGGAGTCAGCGGCGCGACACACTCGATCGCTTTGGAGTAAGATAAAATTTTACCTGATAATGTATTAAATTAATTATTGCAAGGTTTTCGTGTCGTGTCATATTGGCAGCGTGGCGTTGCCTATCTGATTACGTTATGTAGATGCAGTTTGGAGTCGGCGGCACGACGCGCTCGATCGCTTTGGAGTAAGATAAAATTTTACCTGATAATGTATTAAATTAATTATTGCAAAATTTCCTTCCTGGTCTTCAGGAGATGTTCAATAAATTATGGTTTTGCTTATTACTTCAATTTCTCCGGCCAAAAAAAAGTTGATTTTTTGACCCGTGTATAAGCCAATCCCCCGGCCAAAAAAATGTTGATTGTTTTTTGATCCGTGTATAAGCTGACCCCCTACTTCAGGAATTTTCTTTTGAGAAAAACCTCGGCTTATACACGAGTATATACGGTAATTTGAAAATATTCAAAAAATTATTCTTTGTTAAATATGATTCTATTTTTTCTGTTTTAAAAATAAGAATATTTTTTGGTCTATTATTATAAATTGGATTTGATTAATTTTCTACTTTAAAATATTTTTGTTAAATTTGTAAGAATTTAAAATCTTACATTATTGATAACAGGCTATTTAATTTAAAAATAAGATAAGCATAATTGAATATTTTATCTAATTCATTAAAATTTTTTATAATACAAAGTGTGTTCATTAATTTCTGGGACAATAAGAATATAACATAAATATTAAATAAATAATTAATCTAATCTTATAATAATAATATTTGATATCTGGCAATAAAGCAAGCAAAAGATTTATTCATCTCCACTTATTTTGATTGTCTTCTTTTAATTTAGTTTAAGTTTGTTTGTTTGGAGCATTTGTATTATGCATATTCATAGGAAATAGAGAATATTCGTTAAATTTTGAGAGGATCAAAGCAGTGAGATGAAAAAGGTGTGAAAAATGGAATCATGAAGATTGGATCATTTATCACAATAATGCACAAAAATTTATCCTGTAGAAATCTTATGGAAGGAAATGACAAAAATTTTAAGATCTTTAAAAGAAGGTGATTTTAAAACATGTTTTGAAAATTGGAAAAAGATGGATAAGATATATAGAAGTAGAAGGTTTTATTTTGAAGAATATTAAAGATAATTTCATTATATTTATTATTTTTTCTTTATTTCTGGCAAGTCCCAGAAATTAACGAACACAAAGTGTAAATTCATAAAACAAAGCACTATTTATTTTTTACAAATTTATTTTACATAATTTAGCAGTTTATATCCACATCTTGCATTTTATGAGAATTTGAAGTAAGCACAAAAAGTATAAAATATTGTATATTTGTATAAATTGAGAACAATAATAATTGAAAGTATTGAAAAAATTAAATTTTCAGCACTAAATAGTAGTATTAATAAAAATATTGCTTTTATTTTATGCTATTAATATTTTCAGTTTGCATAAATTATCTTCAGGAAAATACTAAAATACATCATTGCATCAATAAACTTCCACTTATATAATTAGTATATTTATAAATAAGCCTTATTCGAAGTGGAAAAAGGTAATTTTATTATAGAAGTACTTTCAAATTCAAAAAGTCATCATCAGCTATACACAAAAACAATTAGAATACATCATTTTATATTTCCAAAACGATGCATTCTAATTGTTTTTGTGTGTAGCTGATGATGACTTTTTGAAGTCGAAAGTACTTCTATAATAAAATTACCTTTTTCCACTTCGAATAAGGCTTATATATAGATATAATAAAATACAGAATGCACTTATAGAATTTAAACAAACTTATATGTTCTAGAATAACTTTATTAAATCTATTGCAATATTTTAAATATTTTCTAAAATATTTTATACTTATTTATATTCATGGTTTTAATGTCATTAGTTTTTACTAAATAAATTTGTTACAATCATCTTAATCTTTATATATTAAACAAACCTCAATGGAATTTAATTCAAATAATCCTGATATAAAATACATCATTGCATCAATAAACTTCCACTTATATAATTAGTATATTTATAAATAAGCCTTATTCGAAGTGGAAAAAGGTAATTTTATTATAGAAGTACTTTCAAATTCAAAAAGTCATCATCAGCTATACACAAAAACAATTAGAATACATCATTTTATATTTCCAAAACGATGCATTCTAATTGTTTTTGTGTGTAGCTGATGATGACTTTTTGAAGTCGAAAGTACTTCTATAATAAAATTACCTTT
>AYEL01088371.1:0-14969 GCA_000484575.1 Olivierus martensii
TGATCTACAGTAGGGTTCTCACAGTCAACCTTCTTTTACTCGTACTCTAATGTAAAAAGCGGGTTCTTATTTCTTGCTAACATTTCAATTTTACTTGTTAATTATAATTATCACATAGGGGTGTGATAAAATTAACTGTTTTATGGTCTGGTTATTTCCTTTAAATTTTATTTTCGTGCATGCATCAGTGATGAAATATATTTAATTAATGCTGTTTTTAACCTTTATTTCTGCTAATACGAATAAACAAAAAAAATATATATATATAACTAGCGGGAATAGAACTCGGGCCGACCGCATGGAAGTTTACCTCTTAACCAAGCTGCCACGACAACTCGTTGTCAATTATTATAACGAACTGGTATACTTTCGTCGCGTCTTTCTTCGAGGTCATTTTTCTCCATAATGGCTAGCCATTGGCCTCTAGCCTTTTACTGTGTTTTAGTACTAGTCAAGAACTCTTACAGAAATAAATTTCATTTCATTCCGTTTTCCGGCCCTCGAGTCCTCTCCTTGTAAGACTGTGTAATCCCTTATTAATTTTTTTGTGTGCTTCCCCTTCTTCCTGCTGTAGGTGAAACGTTTACCATGGAATGTCTTCCGTCCTGTCAAAACTGTTTCTATATCTGATATTCTCTGTTATGTACAAGTAGTACTTATTAAAATATCCTAACAGGTTATGGGCCCAGGAGAGATCAGAGAGAAGACAATGAAATCTAAAACTATTACTTATTTTGATTATCCAAGCACTTCTAGCAGTTGAGTATCGTTTAATCTCTCTTAAATATATAAAATCAAAATAAAAAATAGTTTTTTAAACACATTATTAAAAAATTAAACAACAGTTTAATTTTTTAATAAGTGAATTATGAAATCCAAATTATTATTGTTTGAGCATTACACAGATTATAATTATTTGATGTAACTATATTCATGCCTTCAGGTATTCTAACTAAATGAATTTTTTGATTTTTTTTGGAATATTTCAGTTATAATGACTCTTAGGATATGGCAACTTCTTATGGTGTGTATTCCTATGTTATATGTAACATCAACAGTTATAGCAGTTCAGTATCCTCCAACTATGATAAAACAGCCACCATATGAACAATTATATCAAGTTGTACAGAATCAAGATGAACGTGATAAACCATTTACTTTAGAATGCGAAGCAGATGGAAATCCTGAACCTGTGTAAGCTTTCAGTTTAATTTTAAAATAAATTTTTCTTTAATATAAAAGAAATTATCTTTTATCATATAAACAACTAAAAATTCAAACTTTATTAGACCAATTTTTATTCTTTTTTATAATAAAAAATTTGTCTAGTAAAATTTGAAGTTTTTGGTTAATTAAATATAAAAAAAAAATTTCCCTCTTGATTATTATTTTATTTAAGGAATTAATTCATTATACAGTCAAGCATCTTTAATTGCAATTGCAAAGTCGCGGATTAGAACGAATGTCAATACTACTAATTATAACTACCTAACGGCTAGAATGATTCCGATAATGTGATGTAATATAAGCATCTTAGAATAGAATGTTTTCAGAACAAGAAACGTGGTTCAATGGTAGAATAAGCTTGAAAATGGTATACTAATTACCAAAAATGTTAGCTTAAGAGAGATTAAACGATGCAAAGTCGCGGATTAGAAAGAATGTCAATACTACTAATTATAACTACCTAACGGCTAGCGACTCTGCAATCCAGAGTTCGGCCTGAGCTCAGGTCTTTAACTAAGTTCTAACTTAAATCTACTTAACGTCAAAACAATCTAACAACACTTCACGTTAACCGGCAAAAACAAAACCGGAAACGGGAACTTACAACTAGAAGTAATGAACGAGTGTTAGAACTAGACGGACAAAAAAACGATGTTAGAACTTATACTAATAATTGGAATAATTTCTCAAACAAGTTAAATAATGAAAAATATAAAATTTGTTAGACTCAAACACTTACAAAAGTGTTAATAAATGCTTTATTGAAACTCTAATGAAGCAACAATCAAATAAATTAACAAACTTGTTTAATCTCACTCAAATATCGACAATCAATTATTCACAAAAAGAGAACCTTAAATACTACTAAATTCTACTACCTCCACCTCCGATACAAACTTCAAATACTAGTCGATCCTTACAAGAAACTCAATTGTCACTTTTCGCCAATTCTACGTCTGGAAATTCAGCACCTCTCGTTACCAAACAACACCTCAAAAACTTGTCGATATCGTCGTTCTTTTATACGTGAGTGACGAACATTTCCGCATTCACTCATTTACATACTTATACGTAACAAGTTCAAAGTTATTAGTTTATAGAGTAATTCATTCATGTCATTATCTTTACAATTAATTTATATATTGAACAAAAATACCGATACGGAACATTCTTATTTTCACATATCAGTTCAGTGGTAAGTATTATGTAGATAAGAGGACACCATTAACCGGGATAGCTCTTCTGGATACGGGTTCTGATTCCGTATCACGTGATTGCCAGCTACGACGGAGAGCTTGGAAGTAAGTTAACTTTTAAACTAAATATAATATGTTAGCATATAGGAAAATAACGATAAATAAATAATAGAGTGCATAATAAAATAAAAAATATGACAGGTCCAAGTTAACTTCCTCACACAATGTCTATATGATTTGGTATATCTCTAGTTTGACATTTTTCATAAAAATTAAAATCTCTTAACTTATTTAGCTTCCCATCATGCAGGTACTATAGTTCTAATAGATTGAAATACATAAATGAAGGAAAAACTCAGAATATAAAATTGATCATAGGTGTAGCCATGTGTACATTTATGTAAAATTAAAAAATGCAGTATTTTGATATTAATTCATTCCCATTTTATGCTATTAATTTAAGAAGTCATAAATAAACAAAAACATCACTATTAGAGAATTCATCCAAAGTTTAATTTTAAATATGGGTTTACAAAAATAACAGCCTTAAAATACTTTTTCGCAATACACATCTTTTAATCATAGAATAGAACAAATTATAGAACCAAAATGAACATCCACCAACATTCATTGCTATGAAAACTATAGATGTTAAGTAGACCACAATAACAGCTATTACATTTATTGTAGGAAAATAGATTATACAAAATTATACAATAAATTGTACAAAAGATTCAGTTTAATATTTAAAAAATATATGTATTATATGATGGGAATAGAAGATGTAACAAAAATTTAAAAAACAGTTAACAATAAAAGTTGACTTAACTCAGGAATGATAAAATGAAACCCAATCAAAAGTGGTGAATTGCAAATAAGTATGTGGACTAATTAATTATTCATTATATGAAATTTTCATTATTTTTAAAAAATTTTCTGAATGTATGAAACCTTATTTTTTGGCAAAGTATCATATTTCCTAACACACAAAAAATTTTTTTTTAATTGATTTTAATGAATTTTTAATTTTCCTTATAAAATTACATAAGCAGACTGTCATATTTCATTCAATTGTAAAACTTTTTCTAAAGTCAAAACAAATATGCCCGTTTCATTTGTAAACAGAGTGGTGATTGTATTACCTGTGGTAGTTCAAGGTCATTTGGATATGATGTGCAAATGGATGTGGCATGCAAACAAGGGCAATAAAACATGATAATGGGAAATGTGAAATATAATTATTCAACTTTGAAGGATTCTAAATTGCACATTATATAAAATTTTACTTCATATTGTAATTTTTTTATATTCTCTGAATATTTTTACTTGTTTTTATTGTAGCACTTTCCATCCAAGAAATGATATTTATTTTTTGTAAATGTATTTTTTTAATTGGATATCTTCTTCTTGAATGCTCTGCTACTAGAGCAGGTCCTTTGAGCACCATCTCTTTCTCCAGGTTTTGCGGTCGTGCAATAAACAATACTTTTTCACTTTTACTTTTTTAATTTTTATCATAATTTTGTTATTTTATTCAAATACATGTACACTGTATTTACAGTGTGTATGCATTAACTTGGTATGCATATTTTAAAAACTTTCAGCACCTCCATGATTTCAAGTCATGAGCCACCACTGTCTATTATAAATGTATTTTTTGGTAGTATTCTATTAGCTATTTGTTGCTTTGAAAAAACAAATAAAGTTCTTTGTATGTTTCTCAGTAATTATATATCTGATGTCATTATATTCCTGATACCAAAATATTTTATATGTTTATGTATTAATGTATGAGAGTGAAGAAGAGAGGTTGCAATTTTTTAATGTTGCCTCAGGTGACAAAATATCTAAATGTGGCACTGATTAGAACTATCAGAAAACTCACAAATTGTTAATCAAATATATTGGAGACAGCTATACTTCCATTTAATATTAATTAATATTCTGTAGAGAAGAGGAAGCCATGTTTCTTCTAAAAATGATTGATCTACAAATTTCCAATTTTAATCATGAATAACACAGCACACATCAAAAATGGAAATAAACTTTAATAGAATTGAAAAACTTTCATTTTTTCTAAGCCATCCTCAGCCAACTACAAATAATGTATGAAAAATTCATTATTATTTGAACACAAAAAACTTAATAAGAATACAATTTTCGTATATACCATAAATTTCATATTATTGTAAATCTTTAAATTTGTGAATTGTCTTATACACAAGTATATATTACATTGTATAATCATCATATCATAGAAAAATTCTAGAGTATGATTAATTAAATAGATGACAACCTTTAACTTTTGCCACAGGAAAAGATAATCACCAATATCTAAATGTTTGTATATATGTTTTTATGAAAAATTATACAAAAATAAATGGTTATTTTGGTAGTGATTGCAATGAGGAAAAAATCTGTATATATTTTTGTGTAAATCAATTATATAATTCTTTTAATTTATTAATTATTTGCATTTATAGATAATATTTGGTTAATTTATTCCCCTAGTAGATTTTATTAAGATTTAATATTTGAATTTTTAAAATTATGAAATGGTATGAGAGTAAAAACATACTTTTGTTCATGTTTAAAATACACCTAAGAGTAATTACCTTTTGCCTCTGTGAAATTAATGCTTACAGAATGCTGTCAATAACTATGAACAGATTAATACACAAAGAAACACTACTCTAATAATCAAAGACAAACATCTGAATAACATGTGAGCAAACAATAAATTACATACTTAAGCTAAATTCAATTCCAATGAACAATACAGAAAATTTCTGAGTATAGAAAATTGCCTTAGATTAAATGGAATCTCAAATGAATAGGATTTGTACTATCAATACTCTGCTCAATTTAAACAACATTTAAAATAAGTACTTGATAATCTTCTATAATAATACTTGCTTCCCTACTCATAAATTAATCAAATACCACTATCAGCAAATTTATTTGTATATCTGCAATATTTTTGAATTACTAATTTTCAAACAAATTATTGATTTCGATTGACTTACCAAACCTCATTAGCCCAGTTTATTATATGAAAATAAATAATAAATAAAATTATATTTTTTGTAATAAATATTATATAATGGTTTTTACAAACCATTATATAATATTTATTATATAATGGTTTAACCTGTTGACGTCCGTTCTGTTACAATTTCCGCCAATCGCTACGGTCCGGCAATTTTTTGTAATTGGCACTGAACTGTACTTATAATAGAAAATAAATATGCAAATTTGTTCAAAATTAATTTGGATTAACAATTTATATTCTCAAAAAACAAAACCTTAACCTAATCAATAATTGAGATGTATGCAATGCATTTTATATAGGTACTATCAGGTTTTGGCTTACTTTCATACTTAATAAATAGATAATTTACTATCACTATGATAAATTGTTCCAGAAAAGAAAATTAATGTATTGTACTGTATTTTTGTTTCTGATAGGATGGCCAACTTTTTACTGATATTATCCTTCATTTTTGTTTAATACATTGCACCAGTATCAAATTTATAACATATTTCAGAATTCAATGTAGCATGACAATTGTGATTACAATTCAAAATTTAAATACTTAAAAATAATTTTTTTTAGAAAAGTACATCATTATTTTATAATCAACAATGTATACAATTTTTGCATCAAGAATATATGCAAATAACTTCAATAATTTTCAGTATTCATATCAAAAGAGAAACATTGAAAATTTAAGCAAATAATTTATTTCATAATTTTACTTCAATTATATTTTTTCCAATACAATTTGCTTGAAGAATTAAATCCATTATAATTTATATTATTTACAAAATTTAAGTAAAAATAATTTTTCTTTATAAAATACAAAAAAATATTTACATTATTAGTTTGTAAATAATTCTCAATTTTAATCAATGTAACAGTATTAAAAATATTTTGAATCAAAACAACATTTATGAAAATATTTTCATAAAAAAATTAAAAATATATTAAAATTATAATAAAATAATAATTTGAAAATTTTAATCCTTTTAACAAAATACATATTTTAAACTTTGTACATCATCATAATAAATATTTATCATAAGCCAAATGTATTTTCTCCACTGTAAACAACATATAAAAAACCATCTTCATCTTTGAGTGCATTATATATTTCTCCCATGCTGGAACTGAAAAAATTTAAAAATTATATAAAAAATATTTTTAATGATAATTTTGTTATAAATGATAGATGGTTTTATCTTTTAATTTTGCTAATGCAAACTTATCTGTTAAATATTTTAAATTTTATCATCTTGTTTATTCTAAACAAATTTGATATCTTTTTAAAAAAATTCTTTTAGATTAAACATGAAAAATTTGACAATGATTAAGAAAATTTTACCTGAACATTTAAAAATAATAATTTTAAAAATATATTCTATTTCAGTCATTCAAATACTAAAAGTAAACGATCAAATAGTTAGTTATTAATGTGTAAATTACTAAAGACAAACAATAAAAAAGTGCTTGTTGTGATTTCTTGTGACTAAAACAATATTTTATATCGATGATTTTTTTTTTCAATTTGGCTGAATCAATTTTCATTTATTATAACATACAAATGAAATCAATAATAATCCATATTCTGTTAAAAAATATGCAACAGAGAATTCAATTTTGGTTTAAAAAAGAAATGTTTAATAAAAATAGAGAGTGAAATAAGTTAAATAATAATATGCATATACTACTAAAAGAATATGTCAAATGTATTTCCTCTATTTTTCACTTTTTTCGTTCATTTATCTATGTATCTATTTCAAATGGTAAAAGAATTTTATTCTGGGTCTCGAGGATTGAAACAAAGGATATTTACTTGATTAATCAGCCAACCTTGATGGAACTGGTTGTAAAATATAAGCTCAGTACTGAACTCAAGCATCTGGAATTGAATCTGAATCTTTCATTCTATAAGCCAACTCTCTAACATATAGCCATCCAATAACAAATAGTGATGATTAATTTTTCTATTAATTTTTATGAAATGGCATTTTCATTGAATTCATATACTTTTATATTCTCTCTATTTTGTTGATGTTGAAGCATTCATTACCATATTATCATTATTAGCTTTTGATTAATGCTTGTAGTGACTTATTATGGTTAATATTTTGTTGCAAAGGATAGATACTTTATGAAACTGTTAAACAATAAGTACTGACTTTGAGACATTTTTCTCTCTCCAATTTTTATAATTAGTAAACATGATTACAGAGAACTTTGTGTGACTGATATTGTTTTTTAAATGTTAGTAACTATGTGGCAGGCATTCAATGTTGGGCAGATCCATTATGGAATCATCACACCCCTCGTACAATCAAGAAGAAAATTGAAGGATGGAGTTCAGCATACTAGAGCCAGACCATTCCCAAAAAATCTAGGATATATATAACTTGGAATTAAACTCAGACTTCTGAAATGGTGACTGTTTTACCATGTGGCTATATTGAAGGATGAGGATTGTTTATAAAGAGATCTGGATTCAGCCCACCAGAGTATAGTGATTGGAATTTAACTTCAATATTCCAGATAGCAAACAAAGCTTTACTATGTGGCTGCACGAATGGAAGTTATCATAGCACTTTGAAGCTGCCTATTAGCTTTTTATTTAGGAATTCTAAGAAAACTGCATTATGTTGTTTTAAAGCCATTAACACTAATTATAGTTATTTTGTAGTCACTTATGTAATCCGAGAAAATTTCAACATATAATGAAAATAGTTTATATTTTTTTGGGATGCAGGAATGCATTATAATGTTTTTAATGTAATTACAGGTATTCTTCCTATAACACAACTTCTTACAACATGGTTTCACTCTAACTTGATTTGAAAATTGTGAAAACCCTCATATAACATGGCCAATCCAAATTGCTTTTCCGATCAGCTTGGAGAAAAATAATATAATAATCATGCATAGCACTACAAAAAATTTCGAAGCGGGGAGAGACTCAAAATAAAATGCAAAGTGAATTAATTTCATTTAAAATTATAACACAGTACTTCTATAGCACGATTTTTAATTAACACATTTAGAAAATTATGTTTACTCTCTTGCAACACAAGATATTTTTATTAGTTTTTATAAATCCACACTAGGGACATACAATACATACACAAAATGCAATCATTGGGAAATACTTTGCTAAAGTTAGTCATAAATGCAATTTCGCTAGTTTAGCAAGAGAGGGATGATATGCAGTCTATTTTCAATTCTGATTTGAAATTGAATTAATTGGCAACAATTGAGTATTGTGTTCCAAATGTTCAATTCTTGGATAAAAAATAAGTTTTTATTCATAATTTTTTTAGGAATATGTTAAGGAACGATTGATTTTTAGCAGATTGTAATGGGTTAGATTGCAAATTTTATAGAGAACAGAAGATACACAAACTTTAAATGCAGAAAAAGTTCAGAAAGTTGATATTGTTAAAGAAAAAAACGTTCTCGTTTTAACTAATAGGGATAAGGAAGCTATAATTATTAAATGAATGTTATATAGCCTGTATACTTTTTTCTTTCCTTTTGTTTTATGTATATTGATTTTTAGGGTCTTATGTATATATATTTTTTTTCTTTATGCTTTGTGTTATTAATATTCCTAATAAAAATTAAGTTTCTTATGTGAAATAAAAGAAAGTTATTTGTTTTTAATTGGTTTTGGAACATAGCTCTCTTTATTGTATTGGCTCTAGGTTCATATAACACAGTTTCACACAACATGGTATTTCTTAGGAACCTATTTACCGTGTTATAGGAGGGATACCTCTAATGTTAATTTAAATCTTGATTTATGCTTTATTTTTATAAACCATATTAAAATGCACATCTTTATTGGAATACAAAAATTTTAATCATCTGTTATTAAATTTTTTTTTAATTTTATTTTATATTATATTATGTAATATTAAAATCCTAAAAGTTTTTCAAGTTAGAAATTAATATATAGACCTGAAGTAGACCTCCAAAAAGCACGATGCTGAGCTGCCAAGCAGTCCCTGACAACCCGCCCAAAGACATCCGAACCAATGCCCAGGACAGGCTCAGGTCCAAAAAAGGGGCGAGAAGCCCCTTCCCTGGCAAGCTTATCAGCAACTTCATTACCCCCAATCCCCTAGTGTCCTGGTACCCAAACCAGATGAACCCTGTTCTTGATGGCCAGTTTCCCAATGAGAAGGCGGCATGATATATGTAAGGGTAATGTTAACACAGCATTGGTGCTTAAGGCGTATGAATGTGATATTACCATCCAATGGACCAATACTAAGATAATAAAGACCACTAACGATCCATTTGGCCTTACATTCTACGAAGCAATTGAAATAGAGAAGAGACTCCGGAAGAATGATATAATAAATGAAATCGCACCCATAGAAGTCCCGGAATCATGGAAATGGTGCGCATATAATAACTTATAAACAGGATTAATGGTATTACGTACAGATGTTACTGGTGAATGGTTGTGATAGAAAGTAATACAATATGCTTGGAAGATATATGTTTTATAAATCGCATATATTATCTATTAATTGGATATAACTAATATTTTGTACTTATTATTTTATCTATATAATTTCATAAGAATATTAATCTATTAGCTATCCTTATGTAACTTTTATCAAGTTCTGGAAGTTATAGCACTATTGAGCAGACCAAAAAACACATTAAAATTCTTCAAAGGAACTTTTATTGAGAAACATTTTCGGTGTTATCACACCATCATCAGCTCCTACAATTAATAGTTTCTAATACATAAGATTCGAATATTGAATTCTTTATAACTAAATTCGAATATTCTCTTATTCATATAATAACATTAAGGAGTTACATACAGCGGAAGAAATTAATATACTAGCAGGATCAAAGGACGGTACCGTATTTCAGAGTAAAACATTTTCTGTAATATACAAAGGTAAAACAGGTGGTCTCACGTTAGATTGGAATATGGGATTTGCACTTTATGACACTGAGGCAAAGGTGTTTATTTGTTGTTATTAATCTAATAATATATAATTAATAAACAAAAATTAAAACAAGATTATTAAAACAATAGCAAATATATTAAATTTATATAATTAATTAACAATAATCAATAACTTTAATAAATCATTAAAATTAATGAATAAATTTTATAATTGTTTATTATTATAAAATAAAATTAAGTAATTTTAATTCCATTTTTAAGTGTTATGCTTGGAGTTATCGATTTTCTCAATTGAAAGGTTCTTCAGATGACGGAAAAACAAAATTAAATTTACATTTCCAAAATTTAGAAACCAAAGTTATCGAATCAAAAGTAAGAAATTAATATTAATATTTTTTAATGATTTAATATTTTTTATTTTAAAAATTTAAATTTCTTTTAGGAATTAGAATGTCCAGCCTTGCAGAGCCTTCTTTATTGCATGCATGCCTTTCTCACTGCCAAAGTTGCCTCTGTGGATCCATCGTTTCTTCGTGGCATGTGACAAATCCATGCAAATTGTCAATCATTTGTAACTTTTCTAAGCACAAAATATGGCCAAAAATCACTATTTAAATACTCAGAAAATAATAATAATGAATCTCAGGTTTTTAGTTACAATGATATTATAATTTGTTATTTTATTCAGAGGATAACATATATTTATTGTATTTGAATATTAATATAGCTTGTATATCAGTCATTTATAAGTTTAAATGAATGGAAATCTCATTTATGATTTTTATTTTCGAAACAAAAAAATGATTATTTTAGTCAAGATGCTTTAATGAAAGTCTTGAACATATATAATTATATTTTCGGATTTTAAATATATTCGAAAATTATAAATTTTTTTTTTTATTGTGCGTACCATTTTTAAGTGTTATGCTTGGAGTTATCGATTTTCTCAATTGAAAGGTTCTTCAGATGACGGAAAAACAAAATTAAATTTACATTTCCAAAATTTAGAAACCAAAGTTATCGAATCAAAAGTAAGAAATTAATATTAATATTTTTTAATGATTTAATATTTTTTATTTTAAAAATTTAAATTTCTTTTAGGAATTAGAATGTCCAGCCTTGCAGAGCCTTCTTTATTGCATGCATGCCTTTCTCACTGCCAAAGTTGCCTCTGTGGATCCATCGTTTCTTCGTGGCATGTGACAAATCCATGCAAATTGTCAATCATTTGTAACTTTTCTAAGCACAAAATATGGCCAAAAATCACTATTTAAATACTCAGAAAATAATAATAATGAATCTCAGGTTTTTAGTTACAATGATATTATAATTTGTTATTTTATTCAGAGGATAACATATATTTATTGTATTTGAATATTAATATAGCTTGTATATCAGTCATTTATAAGTTTAAATGAATGGAAATCTCATTTATGATTTTTATTTTTGAAACAAAAAAATGATTATTTTAGTCAAGATGCTTTAATGAAAGTTTTGAACATATATAATTATATTTTCGGATTTTAAATATATTCAAAAATTATAAATTTTTTTTTTTTCTAATTGTGCGTATTATGTACATAGTTTGGATTAAAAAATAATTAGGCACAGAATGTAGTGATGCTGTTTGTACTGTTATTAATCGTCATTTGCACAAATGTCTTTTGACAATGAATATTGCAAATTGTCTAGTTACTTAGCTTGCTTGTCAAGTCTCCCACCATTTTATTTTGTATTTTTACCAAAATATATAGTTGTTTATACTGGGAAATATATGAAATTAAATGTCAAAATAAGATTTCAAATACTTTTTAAATATATTCTTATTTGTAATTGTCTATTTTTAAACTTATTATACAACTTAAAATTGTTTTATAATGGACAGTTTCAAATTACGATAAGGAATAAGTTTTTTATGCTCGAGTACCAGTTACGAACTTGTCAAAGCTGATGTACTTAAATATATAAATTTATCAACTTATATGTCAAAGAAATTGGCATGATTAACTTTCCATGGACCAATTAAGCTATGGTTTATTTTATGCCATTGATATATATATTGCAGATATAGTTTTTGTTGTGGTTACTAAATTTTATGAAATACATATTTTTGAATATATGAGTTTTTATATCATTCTCAGCTTTTTCAATGTTATAAAATCAATTTTTATGCAATGTAAATATATTCTATGCAGCTTTTTTGATAATGATATAAAGTTTATTTGGTATCATACTTTCTTTAATTAAATATAAAAAAAAAAATTTCCTAACTACAGGATTTAAAAATGAAAAAAATACATATATAGTCGATAATAAATTTAGATATAAAATGTCAAATATAAATTTAGAATTTATAAAACCAGGATGGAAATATAGTTCAGGTATAATACAAACCATTAGTTATAAACTGTGTACTAGAAATAAAATAGCTGATTAATCAATGCTCAAGTTGGTTAGAACTTAAACTGCGGAATATTAGCATTTTATGTTCTGCACTCGTCCACTGGATTTTATAGAATTGTTTACGAAATGTTAAGCAGAAGTACAAAAAAAAAAATGCAGAATTGGAATGTTATGATGTTTTCACAAGTTATATACAGCAATGAGATATATTGTTGAAAATTATACTTTATCTTGTATGATTTATGACTCCAATAAAATTGCTGGCTGGCCAGCAAAACTTTTGTTTAGTTATTTAATTTATTTATTCTTTTTAATCATTTTCAGTACAAACACATTCTAGACTTAAAATTATTTATATTTCTTCCAAATATTAGAATTTTAATCATTTTTATTTCTTTCCAAACATTAAATAATATAATTCCAAATATCAGACTTTAAAATTCTTAAATATTTTAAGATATAAGTTCTTATTTGAGCATTATTTTATAACAACATAGTAGTAAATTATTTTAATTCTGTTCTTACAGTCTGTTTTTTTTTTTTTTTTTTTTTTTTTTTTTTTTTTTTTTTTTTTTTTTTTTTTTTTTTTTTTTTTTTTTTTTTTTTTTTTTTTTTTTTCATAATAAAAACTACAAATTGCAAGCATTTTCAAGCAGAATAAAAATAATGTGAAAAATCAACTATAGCAAAAACATTTTCTGCTAACAAGTCCTCATCACTTGCAAATAAAGCATAAATAGAATGATTATACAAATTTAATTCAGAATAAAAACATTTAAAAATTACTCTAAAATTCTTTTTATGTGGTTTAAATATTGAGATGTGTAGACATAGATTACTACAGGCGGCCCTCGACTTTCGCACATAATTGGTTCCTGGAAGTGTGTGCGAATGTCTAGATATATATATAGATTACTATAAATATATTGCTTAGAAACTTTAAGAAGTCATTCAACTTAGGAATGAAGAAGAGAGACTTTACATAATGATGAATGACAAATCACATCATAAATTTTAATCATATCTAAAAAATTTCTCTTGCACACGTTATGAAATAGTTTTCTAAATCATTCTAATCAAATTTTATATATTAAATGATGCTTAAATATAATTTCAAAAAGATGGATTGACTGGTGTTTTAATGAAATTAATACAGTTTATAAGAATTTTTAGAGAGTATAAACGTATCCGAAACGGTAAATTATATATAAATCTATATACAGTAAATTCTCGTGTAACGCGCTCTCCTATAACACGAAATCGTATAATGCGATGAAAAATATGCGACTCAACGCTATTAAACAGTACCGTATAACGCGTAGAATAAATTATTTTTTAATGTTACTTATATCTGTTGATTGTAATAGACCGAACGATGTTTATTTCGTTTCTATGACAACTTTTTCATCGGGTTATACGAATCCGTGTTTTCGGAGTCTACTTGTATACAACAGTCTTTAAAATTTAGTTACCTGTGTTCTGTTTTGCTTTTTTTTTTATTAAAAGAAACCTTTGAAACAATAACACTCTGCACACAATAAAATCGAATTTGAGACTAACGCACATCTCATTAGCAATATGAGATCAGCCAGAGAGAGGTTTAAATTTGCATAAAATAGTCTGAAAATGCATATCTCATATAACGCGAAACGCAGCCTTTGTGTTGTACGGGAGTCCACTGTATAAACTACTACGTTAATGAAAACTGTATATGAATATAAATTTTCATGATATACTGTGCAAATAATGGGGAAGTGCTAGGAATACGTCACAAGTTAGGGAGCGAACAGAAAACGTGCCCGAGTACTAAAGAAAATGGCGGCATCCAGTAAACAAGGAGATTGCCAGTAAAGCAGCAGCAGTTACAGCGATTACGACTTATTTTACATTTTTAGATTCGGAATCTGAAGAGGATGAATTCTTACAATTGGGGTGTTTTCTGAATTTAATAAATTTAAGTATGACAGGAGAAAACATCACAGCGGAATTTCGACCTCTCTTTTACATTATCTCCTAATTAAACACCCCTGAATTCGTCGGTGAAGGTCCCACGTGGGGCAGAAGCCCCATTCTCCAGTTATGGGGACCCAAATTTGAGGCTCGGAATCACGTTTTTTTAATGATTTTCTGCAAAACTTTTATAGATAATCGGATATTTTAAACGATTTTAGACATATCT
>AYEL01088372.1:0-27285 GCA_000484575.1 Olivierus martensii
AGAAAGCAGACATGCTTTATTTGTAATAAAAGTTTTGAATTCATCTATAATTTATTAAAATTTTAAGATAGATAAAGTGTTCATGTGTCGAAAATTTTTAAAATGAAATTGTTTTTCACTTGTTTGTGATTCTTAACCTTCATTGTGATTGTAAGAAACAACATCCCAAGGAAAGTTAAAAAAAATAAAACTTTAGTATTTTAAAAAAATGAAAACATTATTTCCTTTTCTTATCGGTTTTTTAATCATCCGAAAGTATTTCCTGATCTTTAACACTTAAAGTAACAAACATATCGCTCATCATACAAAAATCTAAATCGCTCATGGAGGCTGCCATCTTTGCTAGCGAGGAAGCTGGCTTGAAAAAGCCTCAGCGTTGTAAGCTCGCTAGCAACGCTGGCTCTGACGTCATCCAGGCGCTTAGAATACGCCTAGCGACTCGCTTGAAAGTCTCTCGAAAACGACCCAAGCGCGCACTGCTTTCGCTTTCAGCGTTTGCCGAACGCGCCCAAAGTATTGTGTATGATAGGAAGAGAATATGTTGCCAGTTTTGTAGTGTGCGTAATGATTTAAGTTCGAAGAGTCGTTTGTGTGTGCCATTTAACAAAAATTGTTTAAATATGGACTTTTATGGGGAATGACTAGTTATAAATTTATAAAAATGGTTCAACGTGTATTGGTGCTATACGTAAAAACATTTGTTTATACGCTCATGGAACTCTGCAAACTTAAAGCTGTTTTTATTTTTTTACGCCCCCTTTCCAATCAGGGAGATTACTAAGAGGGCGGGGTCTGTTCCAACTACGGACTGCACCCATACCCGTGGAGGGGGGCCGGATGGTAAAGGACGGGGATCGCCAGGCCGGACCCATTATCCCGAAAAAATCCGGGACGCGAACCCGGGTCCTCCTGCGTGACACGCTGACAGCGTTACCACTCGGCCATCCGGTCACCAGCTTAAAGCTGTTTCAATCATTGAGCAGTTTTAATGAATTTTCGTTTATCGCGGTACAAACAGTGGCGTAGCTGACGGTCAGCAGACCCTGCGACGCGGGGGCCCCGAGCTTCCTGGGGCCTCAACTCACCCTAAGAAAAAACTTCTAAAACCCAAACAATCAATCCCCAATAACCTCGATTTTAACGCAGAACAGTTAAACCTATTTAACGCAGGGCGTCGGCGTTCGTTAGCTGGAACTCTAAAACTTAGCGTTAATTTACAATTTATGTATTGTTTTCACATACAATTTTTATGTTTCCTGGTGCAGCGATTATTTGATTAAATTGCTACAGTACGTCTAATGCAGTGCTCTCGAAAGTGGCAACCTATCACAAACTAAGTTGTATACATCGCTATGACACAAGTTTAAAATCTTATACATAGAACAAATAAATCAAATTACGCGTTAGAGTTTAAATAGCGTTTGAAATAAATTATATCGATAAATTAAAAAGAGGGGCCCCATCGACATTTTTGCGGGGGCCTCTCAGTTTTCAGCTACGCCGTTGGGTACAAATAATGGTTTAAGTATTCACAGGACCGGAAGTGGGTGTGCAGGTTGTGCACCGCACAAAGGCGCTAAACTACATGGGGCGCCAAGAAATGACTGAAAAAGTTCATGACGAAAAAATATTATTAATTTTTTAAAAAATAATTAATATTTTGCAATAGGTTATAGAAGCAATTTTTTTTATTTCCAAAATTAAAAAAGTGACCCTAGCGAATAAATATTTAATCAAAAATCGTATTGTAGAATAATAATATAGTTTCAAAAACTAAATAATTTATTGCAGGGGATTGAAATTCCTGCACAAAGGCGCCTCGTGTGTCAGTGCCGGCACTGAATATTCATAATTTCTTAAAATTAGCGAAATTTCTGCACAAAGGCGCCTCGTGTGTCAGTGCCGGCACTGAATATTCATAATTTCTTAAAATTTGCGGAAGATAAGTTTAGCAATATTAAGAATTGCATCTTCGAATTCTTTCAGATTTTTAGTTTTGTTGTTTCATTATACCAAATTTCTATACATATTCGATGAACTGCGATATTAAATTTCTTAACAAATTAATTTTAATTTAGATTTTTCTTAAAATTTATCTATTGGATTGATGCGTAATTCCGTAGCGTTCTGATTTGGCCTGGCAACACTGTATTGCTATCCATGTGACGTGAATACACGGCAATGGAGGTTAAGTCGTTAAATATGGAAATGAATGAAGAGGGCATGTTGCCAAAATGCATTGTTTATTTGATATTTGGTATTGTCATTTTGGTTGTGATAAAAAAAATGTAGTAATGAAAAAGGCATATTTTCAGAGCAATAATGCCTCAGAAATATTTGTTAAAATAAAGTTACATATACTTAAACTATGTCATGTAAAAACAATGAAGGGTAATAGCTGTCTTAACCTATATAATGAAACCAGAATTCTTAATACAATTTGAACACTGATTTTGCAGCACTCTTGGTTCCAATTGTTGCCAGACTAGCCATTTTGCTGCACTAGCAGAAGTCATGTAATAATAATTCATATATAGTCAAACCTCAGTTTACGAATGCCTCGGATCATGAACAATTCGGTTTACGAACAAATTTTCCGAACACAAAGGGTCTCGGATGATGTATTGTGTGTCGAGTTATGAACACGTGAGCCATCAACATAAACATTTTCAATGATAATGCCATGTATCCCTTTATAAACATTTTAAAACGTAGACAAAAACAAATCACACTGGACAACTTTTTAATGAGACAGAGACCCAGTGAGTCTGAAGCAGGGTCGAGTGGTGACTAGACACGGAAAAAAAAAAGAATCTCCTTCCAAGCAATAACATTTCACTTCCTCACTTACCTTCCACCTGTGCTGTTAACTCTCCTCCATACAGGTATGGTAATACTAAATTAAGTTTTCCTTTATATTTGATCTGCTTAGTGTTGTGTTTATCTTTTTTATGATAGATTTAATGGTTTCCGTTGATTTTGTGTAAAAACTTGTGCACAAAGTACTGTTGCAAAAATTTAAATAAGTAATCATCCGAGGTCCAGGAATGGTTTAATCCATTTTACATTAATTCCTATGGGGAAAATAGTTTCGGTTTGCAGACATTTTGGTTTATGAATGACCTTCAGGAACAAATTAAGTTTGTAAACTGAGGTTTGACTGTATACAGTAATCACTGCTAATCATGGGGTTTATGTTCTTGCAAAACACGACAGTTGGTAAAGTTAACTTTCTATGAGAAATGTAGGGTTAAAGAAATCAATAAGAAAATCAAACATTTACAATACTTTTTATTACACATAATACTTTTTAAATATAAAAAAGACATTTAAATAAAAAGTAATCCATAGAAAATGATTTACATACATTAAAATAGTTTCATTGAAACAGATGTCTAAACATTAGCACTAATGGATGGATGAGGGCCACTGATACTGGCCTCAGCCATCCATCCACTAGATGATTTCTTTAAGTAGCTTATGAGAGATGTTTGTTTCATTTTCTTCTGAAACTCTTTTTGTAACTCTTTATATAGAGCTAACAAATCTTCCAAACTCTGTTTTAATTTTAAACTCTACTATATGTTGAGATCAATTTCAAGGAAATATTCTGCAAAATTATTTGCCATTAGCAGTCCTTTCTTTAAGTTAGAAGGAGTCATTTCACTCTTTTTGTCTTTGTCCTCTTTGTTGTCATCCTCTTAATTACTGGTACTAGATCTGATTAGTTCCTCCAATTCCTCTTTAGTCAACTTCTTGTTGTGTGATTGTAGCAGTTGTTTTACATCATCATCCTTTTTGTCTTGTGAAGAGGTTAACTTTGACCTATCCTGTTTATTATTTTATTATGCTCTTTTATTATTTATCATTATTTTCAGTATTGCATATTATATTTTAGTTTAAGAGTTAACTTACTTCCATGTTCTCCATTGTAGTATTTAGTAATCATGTGTTACAGAATGGACAGCCGTCTTCCAAAGGAGTTCTCTCGGCTATTGACATCATCTAATCTAAATAAATTTATCACTGATGCGATGTGGGAATAAAAGAATTATCTCTTATTGATGTTTTGTTCGAGATATAATTAATTTGTAAAGAGGATGACACGAATTAATTACTCTGTAAACTAATAAATTTGATATTGTTAGGCGACTTTATGCAAATGAGCCAATTCGGACTGTAAGTCACAAGGTATAAAACCATACATATCTGACGACACAGCAAGGTGTGCGTGCTGACATGAAACTGGCTAAGTGACAATTGAATTTCTTGTAAAGGTCTACAATTGCTTGAAGTTTGTATCAGTGATGGAGGTATTAGAAATTAAGTAAGATTTAAGGTTAAATTTATTGTGAATAATTAGAGTTTGGATAGTTGAATTTTGATTTAAATAAGTTTTGCTGGTTATTTGAATCTGCTTTATTATTGCTTAAATAAAACTTTTGTTACACTTCTGTGTTTTTGAATCTAATAAATTTACGTTGTTTGTTACTTAACTTGTTTTGAGAATTTATTCAATTTATTAGTATAAGTTTCTAACATCATTTTTGTCAGTTTAGATCTAACACTTGTTTGATACTTCTAGTTTTAAGTTTCTGGTTGTTTACTTTCACCAGTTAGATGTTAAATTTAGATAGATTATTTTTGATATATTTAGTTATTGTAGAAAGTAGTAAAAGACCTGAGCTCATGCTGAACTCTGGATTTGCAGAATCATAGTACCATTAGGTTGTGTTAGTTAATTATTATTGATATTAGTTAGAATATCGCGACTTTGCAATCTGCCAAACTATCATCACCTAGAGGTCAAGGAGATAGTGGACATTTTGCAATGCCCACCATCTCCTTGATCTCTGGGAGTTTGTTGGGCAAATTCATTCACATACACTCCTTCCACAGCTTAGACCAAAGGCATTCAGAGCTGACTGCTTTATTTCATAAATTCATTAATGATGGTGATGCAATCAGCAATGCTGAAATTTTTTCAGCAATCTGTGACTGTCAGACTTGGGTCATTTTAAATAGCATCCAGTATCATGTTAAATGTGTGATGTATATAGTATTGCTTAAATGTTTCTGTGATTCTTTGGTCCATCATTGTATGAGTGAAGTAGTATTTGTAGGGAGAAATACAACTTCAGCATTTGGATGGGTGAACTGAAGTGCCTCTGGATGTCCTGGAATGTTATCCAAGTCATGAAGGCTAAATATTTCTGGATAAATACTGCTCAACATCATGAATGAAGCAATTATTCAGCCAATCCATTGTCAATGATGCTGTTACCTACATTTTCTTGTTTGCATGCCAAAACATCAGATGATGACAATTGTTACCTTTTAAGGCGTGTGTGTTCAATGGGCAATACACTAGAATTGATTTCATCATTCAGTCACCTTCTGCAATAACAAACAAGAGCAAGGTGATGCAATTTTTTGCAGAGCATTCAGCTTGGATATGTAAATCATGCTGGCATGCACTTCCTATAGAAACCTGTTTCATCTGCATTGAATACCTGTTCAGACAGGTACCTTTTATCTTCAATTATTTTTTTTAATTGTTCTGGATATATTCTGATATTCTAATGTCTTTGCAGCATTATGATCAGCTGAGGTTGTTTCTTCAACTATCTTTATGTCATGAAAGTTATGACAATGAAAAAAGCATTTACAAACCATCCCTTATTAACTTTAAATTTTAGACTGTGTTGAAGTTCAGACAGAATATATCTGGCAACACTAGTTGAGCACATCTCTCTCTCTTATTTGTCTGACAGTTGCAGCCATGTACAGCACATGTAGTGCTCCGGTCTTTCACAATAAAGTTATTTGTTATATAAAACCGTATTTGTCTATTAACAACCAATAATTCTAACAGGTTATGGGCCCAGATGAAGACTTAAAAGGTTAGTGGTAGCAATAGTAAAAGGAAATAATATTAATCAAAATGTTAGGCTTAACAACCGTACAATTGCCTATCTTTGGCGGACAAAACTTTTCTAACTGGAAGTTTCGATTAGAAGCGATTTTAGAAGAAAAAGGATTAAAAGAGGCACTAGATGAAGAATTTGATTTAACTAATGATGATAACAAAAAGAGAGACATTAAAGCAAAATCAATAATAGTTCAATGTCTAACAGACAAACGTCTCGAGTATGTCAAAGATGCAACTAGCGCAAATGAAATGGTCAAATCGCTACGAACAATATTTGAAAGAAAAAGTGTATTCAATAAGCTATATCTAAGAAAGAAACTGTTAACTATAAAACTAGGAAACAATAGAATGGAAGATCATTTCGTAATATTTGATAACATAGTCAGAGAACTCGAAAGCACCGGAACCAAATTAGATGAAGACGATAAAGTTTGCCATTTATTGATTACAATACCTGAAAAATACGAAACAGTAATAACGGCCATGGAAACCATAGCAAAATAGATTTAATATACTTTCGCTTCTTAGTAGAAATACTAATAAAACAATCTTCAGTACTTATTTAAGCGAGAAAATTACAGTTTAATAACTATTAAAGATCTTTCGGCTTAATAAAGCCATCATCAGTAATAACAGCCATCCGGTCGACTCGAAACTGGTGGGGTAAACCAATGTAACGTCGTCGTAAAATCGACGATATAGCAAATTGACTGTTTTGGTAGTAAATATTAAACATTTATGCTAGTAAATATGACGATCAGATCCAAATAATTAATAAAATGGGTGTAATATCCCAATATACAATATTATACCACGTAACCCCACTCCTTCAATGGCTTCAACAGCTAACGGGAAAAAGCCCATCTTTCTGGTGTGACACCCCTTGAAAGCCAAGTGACTATTCTTGGACTGCTCCTCGTCCAGTTTTACTATCTGACGAAAATTAACATTAATTTGTCAATTGACATCATAAAAGGGGACGAGCATTTGTTAGCAAGACTGGTCTATGCTTACAACTCGCATTAATCGAATATTTGCTTGCAGTAACTGAAAAACGGTATCAATTTTATAAGTTGAGATCGGAAGAGCGTCGTGTAGGCGAATTCGCACTAATCGAGGCCTACCTGTACATAAGATCGGAAGAGCGTCGTGTACACTAATTGAATATCGCACTAATTGAGGCCTCCCTGTATAAGAATTTTCTGAAAAACGATGTCAATTTTATAAGTCGCACTAATCGAAATCGCATTATTCGAACTCGCAAATTTTTATAAGTCGCACTAATCGAATATCGCATTATTCGAACTCGCATTTTATAAGTCGCACTAATCAAAATCGCATTATTCGAACTCGCACTAATTTTGTAAGTCGCACTAACGAATAAACTCACACTAATCGAGGCCTACCTATAGTTGCTTGACAAATTTAATAAATATGTGTATTATTCAAACTCGCACTAATCAAGGCCTACCTGTATATCAGATTTGAATTCGCACTAATCGAGGCCTACCTGTACATAAGATCGGAAGAGCGTCGTGTACACTAATTGAATATCGCACTAATTGAGGCCTCCCTGTATAAGAATTTTCTGAAAAACGATGTCAATTTTATAAGTCGCACTAATCGAAATCGCATTATTCGAACTCGCAAATTTTTATAAGTCGCACTAATCGAATATCGCATTATTCGAACTCGCATTTTATAAGTCGCACTAATCAAAATCGCATTATTCGAACTCGCACTAATTTTGTAAGTCGCACTAATCAAATATGGTATCAATTTTATAAGTCGTACTAATCGAAATCGCATTATTCGAACTCGCACTAAACGAGGCCTATCTGTATAATAATAATTGCATTTCCAAATCTTCCAATTAAGTAAGAGCTGTATTGTACATATATGATATTTATACGATCTAAATATAAATGTACTATATTTTGGCAATATTTAATAATAACAAGCAATACAAATAACTTAAATATTTAATGTATCAATAAAATATGTAAAAAAGTTATTCAGAATCCTCATAGTTCAGCATGGGATGATGAAAAATTGAATTTTTAAAGAGATAGTAAGATCAGCATCTGAGACAAAAATTGAATAAGGCAATTCTTTTCAGAAATGTATAGAGAGAGCTTTAATAAAGTTTAAAAGTTCATACAATTAATATCAAATAACAACCAAAAATCCTATCCTTGTTAAATATAAAATAATGTTAATTCAGTAATGCAAGGGCTATTGGCTATTATTTGATATTAATAATATAATTTGCTTATATATATATTTTTTTTCATTGCTTACTATTTGATTATAATTTTTGTCAAAAAATAAACTTTTATAGTCTCTTCATTTGTGCTTGTTACATTTTCTCATATCATCTTTAGTATAAAATACATGCAATATTGCCCCCTTTTTTTAAACAATTCATCCTCAATGGTCTTTAAATCTATTTTTCCTCTAAACTTGAAACATTAAATGATAAGGAAAATGCAAAATTTGGAGTATCTTGCATACTTCATTTGAAATTATTGAAAATGTGTATTTATAAAAAATTATAATAATAAAATGGTTTAATACTCCATATTGGGGTACTACTACTATTTATTAATTATTAGGATTTGGCCATCATACTTTTACTTAAATAAATGGGATACATCTGGCCACCAAAACAAAGTCAATTTGCTACATTGCTGAATGTATGTTTGCAAAGTACACACTCTACAACCTGATGAACAGCTTTGTTTTCCTAACAATTGAGCAGTCTATCCAGTTTTTATATACATTGATGTAGTTCACTAGATGTAGAATTTGAAAGAGAATTTGACTGGATTAAGAGAATGGATTATGAATATCTGGATAAAAATTTTCTAGTTAGGTTCAATTATGATTTAATGAAATTAATTTTTTTGGAATATATATATTTCCTTATTAAAAAATTATTATATTATTTATAAATTGACTATGGTAATACAAAATTTATATAAATTTTAAAACCAAAACTTAAGGACAGAAAGTTAATGTTTCAGTTAAACCACTATATCAAATGAGATATTCTGATCTTGGCGGCAGTCACTTTTAGAACCTATCACAAACTGACCAACATTCATGATGGAATCAACCCAAGGTTATAGAATGGGGATTCATGATTGTATCCAGATCCTCCAATATAATAAGCCATTGCTTTTATCACTACTATATGTCAGATTTGAGGGGTGAGATCTATTATATAACAAAGCTATAAGACAGACCTGAAATATTGTTACTTTTTCCTGCACTTACAGAATGGAACAATCATGAAAAATAAATATTTTAACATAATAAAATCAAATGTAAATAAATACCACATAAAAAAAAACAAAAAAAAAAAAAAAACACAAATTTAACTTTTTTGTTATTTGTGGAATAATTGATTAATATATCTAATTCTTTTCTACTAGATGAGAATAGATTCATATAAATAATAACTAAATTTCAACAATAGAACAACTGAAACAATACTGAAACAACAGAACTGGATTTTTATTATATTGATTTAACTTTCATTGATGCACTCGATAGATTGAACAAATTATATTTTGTTTAAATATAAGTGGAATATTCATATCAGCTACTTTTCATTTCACTTAATTCATCTCTAAATCTGCATAGCCAAATAATGATGGCTATTTATTTTTGAATAGAATACAGTATTCAAATTATATTTTGCTCTACAGTTTAAAAATTTTCATTTTATCTTGTTTTTTTAATAGCTTATGAAATTATTAATTCTATAGAGTAACAGTATTATATTTTATATATCATCATTACATTTCAATTAATCTAGCTAAATATTTAAAAATTTTGATCAAAACTATTTAAACAAATATATGAAGCAAAAAACAATTTTTTCCACATTTCCCCCCCAAATCTGACATCTTTATAAATTATTGTTCTGGGATATCTAAAGAATAAACAAAATCATCTAATTAATCAAGGCTATTCTCTAAGAAGCAGTGCTTTCATTTATACAAAGAACAGCATAAAATTTATGCAGATAAAATTTATGCTGATTTATTAGCATAAATTTTATGTATTCAAAATAATTTTAATAAAAATGAAATTAGAAGCACAACTTTTTATGGTTCTAAATCCATTCTTATTGATATTATTTTGATATTGATAAATTGTATTATAATTGCTATATAGCTATATATATATTAAAAGTACACTCAAACCTGTTTTTATGTGGTCCTTTTTTGTGCGGCATATAAAAAAATTCCATCAAATGAATATTATGAAGAAAAATTAATTAAAAAATGTAATTTAAAAAGAAAACATCAGGAGGCTGTCAAAATAACATGTAAATTAAAAAAAATTCAACACATGGCCCACCCAATATTACTATACTTGTACACATTGTGCCATCTAGTAACATTAATTGATAACCGTCCTGTGATTAACATACATATCTCTTGACCGAAAAATGTTCCAGTGTGTAAATTCAATTTTTCCTTGTTTGGAAAACCAATTTCTAGCTACATTGTGAGGTTTTGGAGGTTTTGAATTACATATTTTCTATGTCAGACTTCTTTTATGCGGTCCCTATTTACCGCATAAAAAAATTTTTTTTTAAATGTGTTGCAAACGATATATTTTTAGCTGCTTACAAAGTTTCAGGATATTTTTTTTAATGCGATTTCTTTTATGCGGTCCCTATCCCCCGCACAAAAACAGGTTTGAATGTATTTACATAAATTGTAAATTTAGAGATGATGTCTTTTGTTTAATATAAACTACAATTAGACTAGACTTTTCTCTTTGTCTAATTATTTTATATGAAGTACTTAATAATAATATCCTTTTTGGAATTTAATAATTTCTAAAAAAAATTCAATCATCATTATTTTAATTTATAATATATACAGTTTATCCTGCAGTTAAGTTTATTATATAATTTTTGAATTTATAAAAAAAATTCCTTTCAGATAAAAAAAATAAATTGCACTTCTCTAGAATTTATATACATTAAATTAAAATTTATAACAAATTTGTATTATTTCTATAATCTATTATTATGATAGTATATAAACTGACATCTGATATTGTATTTTGAAATACAGACAATCCCCAAGTTATGTAGATTAATTATTCTGTGAAATTCTACACAAGTCAAAACATACATCAGAACATATCTTATACAGTATGTGTGTGCCACAATAAAATAACATTAAAAAAATTATATTAAAAAATAAACATATAAGTTTCATGATAAAGCAATCACTTATCATTTTGGATGATCTAGATTGAATTCCTAGTCTCACAGCTTCAGTTTTTCTGGAAGGGTTTGGATTCAGATCAGAAAGTTACCTAAAAATTATTCCTACCTAAATATGGATCTACACAATTCAGGAATTGCCTGTATCTGTTGTTATTAGTAAGAAATATTTGTGTACTGTTTCTTATTATATACTATCACAATGAATTCTCAAACTTAACAAGTCAGTGGCATAACTTTGAATATTTGGTCTTGAGGCAGGTAAACAAACTTGGGATGTGTATAAAGTTGCTGGTTGGGGGAATATTAGATACTTCCATCACTAATTTTAAAATGATTTTGATATTTGTACAGATTTCTTAAAAAAATCTTTAATTGCATAATTAAGTCAGCAAATGTATACAGGTATTTTTTAATATTTGTCTCCTAAATTTACAATACATTTACAAAATAAAGATGCAATAAGTGTTTATTGTGTCTTCATTTTGTATTTTAAACATGAAGATTACCTACAAGCCAGTTAACAATACATTTTTGGGAATAATTATAACTCATGCCCATTTGTATTCCTACTTAACTGCCTGAAAATAATGCCAGTGGCTTGAATATTAAAATTCACATTTTAAAATGATCTGCGATTCATCTCCAATTGTTTTAGAAAACGTTCTACACTCAAATTTTATCAAGTCAGCTGATTATCTAGGTAGACATTATTTTTATTATAATAATTGGAAATGATTATATAAACACAGCAATGATTTTACAATTCCATTCAGTTATGAAAAGTATGAAAATAAATAAATAAAATTGGGCACTCAAACCTGCTGGGCCCAGAGGCCTCCTCTGCCTCATAAGTTACGCCACTGCAATAAATTATTATTGGTACTCATTTTGTGTAATTTCATGGTTAATAATCTATTTTTCAGTTCTTCTCTTTTCACAATACAGTTTGTTTATGCATGAAAATATTAAAATATTTCTGAAGATATTTAAGATATTTAATATATGCTTATATCTAAGCTTAATGTTTGCCAAAATTTATAGATAATTAATTTCTAATATATCTACATTTTTGACAAAACAAACATACATATTTAAATAATAATTTATATAAATAATTTCTATGAAAACTCATAATTAAAAACTTATTAAAATTGGTTGTATTATGTATACAGGGTGCCCACGTTTCTGTGGACCAGGCATTTTTCTCGAAAACTATCGGATATACATGAAAACTGTAAAACACGTGTCCTGTTACATTTTCCTTCCAAATAAAAATCCGTCCTTAATATTTTTTTCTGAGCATCCTGTCGCGCAGCGCGTGCTTCAACTTTGTTTTCTCCAATGCAAGTGTATTATTTTTCTAACGGAATCTGATTGCTCCAATTTTTGTGGAATTTTTGTAGGAGAATTATTTTCCTATGATTGATATTATAGGAGATATTTAGGAATAAAGGACCCATTCAAAAGGGCACAATTCTTGCCCACGTTTCTGGGACCAGGCATTTTTCTCAAAAACTATCAGGTCTACGTGAAAACTAAAACACGTGTCCCGTTACATTTTCCTTCCAAATTACAATCCGTCATTAATATTTTTTTCTGCTCATCCTGTCGCACAGCGCGTGCTTCAACTTTGTTTTCTCCAATGGAAGTGTATTATTTTTCTAACGGAATTGTTATTATATGTACTATAAACTGATATATATACTTTCTTAATTTGCTATTTATAATAATTTACAAATTTATAAAATAAAAATAAATTTAGAATGCAAAAAACACTTATCAAGTGTTAGCATAACATGTAAAACTGTGCAATTATCTACATTTCAATATGTAATTTTCTTTACTTCAACTGATTAAATTTACAAATCACACTATAATTTGGTTAATATTTTATAAGGTGTGTACAGTTTTTTAAATGTATATATAAATAAAAATTGTGTACAAAAATTGTATTGGCATTAAGCAATCTTGCACACATTACATACCTTTGAATATTTCTTATGGTTTGTTTTATTTTTCCTTATGTACAAGAGGAGTACACATTTTACATCTATTACACACTTGTGACCCTCTCTGACTGGTAAGTCAATTTCCACAGTCATCTAAAGATTATATTGGAGAACTGAGAAAGATGGCAGGTATTAAAAATAATGCAGTTCAGTATCTCCTTTTAATGAAATGTAACTCCAAGTGGTCACAAAGAGTACAGTTGCATAACAGACCGTCTTAGGCATAATAATAACTGTTGCCCAGTTAGATGCGTAAATTTTTAAACATTTTTATATGGAAACTGGACAATGCTTGCAATAATTTACACATCAGATTTAAATAACTACCTAACTTTCAATTTACAACAGAATGTATAACTGTTTTATTTCTTTGAATATTTATTCTCACAGGCAAGAAATTTATTTTCAACATTGTTTCTTTCTTCCTGGTCATGAAGAGAAGAAATATAAATACATTCTTATTTATGACTCACGCAAAATTGCACTTCCTGCTGAACATCTGTTTGGTTCTATAAACATAAGCATGTATGACAAGGAAGCATCAAAAATTGTCTCTTCATGAGACAAAGTACATTCAAAGTGAATACTAAGACAAACAGGAATGTTCTTGCAGAAAGAACATAAAGGTGATATATATATATATATATATACATATACATACATACATATATATATATATATATATATATTTTTTTCTATATAAATTCTGGCATAATTTAAAATAATTTTATTCAAACCGATTAAGGAATGTAAACGTTATATATATATATATATATATGCACGCAAATACATAAAGACATACACAAACACATACATACACATATATATATATGTATATACACACATATATAATATATATATATATGTGCTTTTATTTATTTATGTATATTATATATATAAAGAATATCATAGCAACAATACAAGTTTTGGGTAAAAAATTTAGGGGCTTGACCCATAACATAACAACCCCCCATTGTCAAAAAAATTGTAGATATACATGACCCATATTGGTCTGAAGTGAAAAATTTCCATTCTTCTGTTTGCAAAGAACTAACAGGTAAAATGGAATAAAGGAATAGTAGCACTACACATTGCAAAGTACTAGAATGTGATCTCTGTGAGCAATACTTTAACAAGAATAAATGAGTAAAATTGTTAAAACACAATAAATCCACATTCTCCCTCTTTGCTGTGTGCACTGCAGTTCTCTCATTTCTAATATACAGTCAATTCTCTTCAGAATAATCTTCTCCATCTACTTGTTTTAACCAAGAAAAAAAAGAAGCTACAGATTTTAATGCTACTCCTTTGCCTTCCTGTTCAGCTGGATCAGTGCTCTGCTCCCACTGTGTGAAAGCATCTTCTGATATTAGTTCTTCATCATAGAGTAAATCAAACATGACCCTTAAAACATCTGTAAAATGAATGTATACAATTAGTTTTTAGAATTTACAAGTTTAAATTTTAATAATATTGTATCAGACATTATTATTAATATTTGTAATGGATATAATAATATGAAAAATTTAAATTCTTTGAATCTTTAATTTGAAAAAATTTTTATTTTTAATTAATGAATTTCTTTTTAAATAAAGTTATGTGAACTGTTCAAACTTACTCATTCAGAGTTTCAAAATAAAACTTGACTTGATTAAAAAATTTTGAACTGCAGTATAATCCATGTAACTAGTACTTTATAACCCAATACATCAAAAATTGCTGCAGTTATAAAATTTCATTTTTTTTTTGAGATTTGAAAGTATTTTACAAATATTTATGCTTATAATGGAGTTTGCTAGTACAAAAGTACTGTAAATATTATTGTTTTGTTATATTTAACAAAAATTAAGAATATTTAAGTTAAAAAAAGCCTTTCAAGTTATTTTATTTTACAAGAAATCAAGATTTAAAGCAGAAAAAATACACTATTTTATTATTAGATACATACTAAATATACTAATAACAACATTTTCAGCCTTCTATGGCCTCCTCAGCCAGTTCTCTCAAATTAAATAAAAAAATAGAAGCAGCAGACCTTGCTAGTTTATAATTATTTTATTTTATTTATTAAAATCATAAGTATTGAATTTATCTGCTCAACACTTATATTAAATACTATACTATTACTGATAATCTAAAATCATGAAAAATATTAAAAAAAGTATGAATTTATTAATAAATTTATAAAATTTTATATAAAAAAATATAGACACAGACTTAAATGCTGGTGACTTTCTTGTATTGTGAAGGAGCTATTTAGATATATTAAACTTTTATAATCATTAAAGTAAAACTGCAACTTGACTTGATTAGATTTGAAACTTTGTGTTTGCGCACCTCTACTTTTAAATAAAAAAAAAATCTGTATATTGTTTATACCTATAATATAGTATGTGCCAAAATATACAGTACTGAAACTCATGCATCTCAAATGTGCATATGCATTTGTAGATGGGGCATAGCACAGCACATGTTCCCAGTAATGAAAAGGAAATTATGTTCTGCAATTTATGTTGGAAATGGGTCTCTTGATGGATGAAAAAGTATTCATAGCTGAGTATTATTTCTGCTCATATGGAAGTTGTGAAGGGGAACCGAGTTTAAAAAAGATGGTAGAAAAATTCTGAGAGAGATTTAAGACAGCACCAAGTGATAGTTATGGTGTCTATTGTTACAAAATTTTGCCATATTGTTAGTGTACTGTGTCAACAGAAAGGGAAGTCTAGTCGACCAGTAACTGTTCCAACAAATGAGAATCAAGCACCTGCTAGAGAAACCCACAAAACTAAATGTCAGCAATAAATCCATTCAATGATTATTTAAGGACATAGGTGGATTTCTGTACCAGATACAGGTCAGACAATGCTTGACAGAGCCAGATATGTGAGCCAGGATGATGTATTGTGGAACATTTTTGGCCATGATGTACAAGGCAGATTCCTTGAGAAGTGTGTTAACTTAGTTCTCTGAGGGAAGTCACATTCACTCAGATGGCTACATCAATCCCAAGTAACTTGTTTCCTTGGTTTTGAGTGAATGGCCAGATGTTATCATCTAGAAACCATATTGTCACATTAGTACTATATAGTGCTCATGTGACAATATGGTGTGCTAAGATAGCATACCATATCATCATGTGTGCACTATGTAAGCCTTATTTCACTGAGAACGAGGAAGGCAATGCTATTACCATCACTCAAGACTGCTACAAGGACATGATGATACCATTTCTTCAGGATTTGAGAAGGTTCTGTCATGCAAAGGGCCTTCACATTAATAGACAGTGGTAGCAACAGGACAGGGCAACCAGCCATACATCTTGAGAATCTCTAGATATTCTGCAGAAAAACTTTCCAGGATGTATCATTTCATGTGGTACTGACTTCCCATACCAGTCCCATTCTTCAATCTTATACCACCTGGTATCTATTTGTGGGGAACATTAAAGGAAAATATGTTCAACTATGAAGCTCGACATAGAACTTTCCCTGCATTACACGAGCAAATCGTGTCCTTTTACAGGAGTCTGCAGCAACCTCCGTTCTGGGATATGTTGGAGAATCTGCATGAATGATGTCAACACTGTCTATAGCGAGGCAGTGCATTATGCATACCATAGTAAATAAATACAATAATAGTGTGTATGTTATTTTTTTTTAGGAGAAATAAACTAACAGATGACAACAAGGTAATATTGTTCATCTTTTCATTTCAATACTGTATATTTTGGTGTTACTTACAGTGATTATACATCCTTTATTTCACTTCTCTGTACTTTAGATTTATTTTTTTCTAAAATGGCCATTTCATCCTTTATTTTATGAATTGAAATAATAAATTAAATACCAGTGTACAACAGATGGTCCACAGAAATACGATACCGTCATTTTCTGTGAAAAGACTGAAGAATGGTGACAAATTGATGAGTCCTGCCAATATAAATGGGTTAGAATTTTTAAATATTTCACACACACACACACACACACACACATCATTTAAAAACATTTTAAAAATCATCAAATTTTGTTTCTGTCTTTCCAGATCTAATGCTCCCACCGAATGGGTATTTTCATTAGTGAATAATATGTGGACCATTGAGAAAACCCAATTAAAAGTCGAAACATTGGAAGCATGTATTTATACCAAATGCAACTTTGATATGATGTTAGAATTTCATGAATTTTTAAAAAACAAATCCAATTTATTAAAATGTTTATTTTTGTGAAAAATATCAAAATTAAAAAAATTTATTTTTTTAAAGTAATAACATGATAGTTTAAAATGTTATTTTAACATGATAGTTAAATGTTCATTATATTGTGTTGTTTATTATTGGTATTGTTTAGATTAGATTAGAAGAGATTATAAGAGATTAGATTGGTATTGTTTATTCATTAATAATAAATGCTATAAGGCTTTTCAGTTTTAGTAAAATAAACATAACCTTTTTTTCTTGTTATGAAACAATTTCTGATTTGTCCTTTATTTTCAGCAAAAAAATATGATCACCACATGTATACTTAATATAAAAAATTTTCCCTAATTCCTGTGAGACATGACAATTTTATCTCTCCTTCTGTTTTATTGCAAACATCATATTTCTATAAAGGTTAAAGTAAATGTATCATTCTGCATTATTTTATGTACAGGATTCCTTGATCTAAGAAGGTTTAAAAACTGTTCATTAGGTGAAAATTCAGAAATTGGAAACTCATTTCCAATTAATATCAAAGTAAACATTTCTTATCAGTTCTCGGGTACAAAAAAGTCACTACTATTATATGCCTATTGACATTAAAACTTTCCAAATACATTAATATAAATATAATTATGTATACTATACAAGATTACTAATAACCATTTTCAACAAAAAAATTATTTAAAATGTCTATAACTGAAAGTACTCCAAGTAAAGGATTTTCATGCAACCAACTGTGTAAAGTGCTTCAGTTTGTAATATTTTAAGTAGTTTAGAATAAATGCAGTAATCAAGAATAGAATTATACTATAATACAATAGTTTTACTTATTTAGCTTATTTCTTGTCATTTGATTTTTATTGAACATTCAATAAGTTTTAAGTTTCATCAAATGCATCAACATTATGAGTACCAGAAAAATGTTTTTCTTTATTTTATTATTAATTTGTGATCTATAATAATAATAAATAAATAAATAAATAAATTTTAAAAATTATCTCAATCAAGTGTGTTCAATTTTGGCTGAAGCCCAATAAATAAATGTGTATTCAAGTTAGTTTGTTAATTTTGTTTAAGCTGGCCATAGCCTCATGAGACATTTTTTATCTGGCAGTGGCCACTTATAAAGTCCACCACAGGCTGGCCAATACCCATAGTGGGGTCAACTGGAAGATAAAGATGGGATTCAGCAAACTGGCACCTGTGAGATGAAGATGATTCTTCTTGATATTTACTCCCCTCAGTACATAATAATAAGGAAATATATATGATGATGAAATTCCAACAGCACCATATATAAACACAGTAGTGCTCAAAAAAATTGCATCACTTGTCTTTTAGCTGTAATATATATTCTATTCTAATATATTGTATCCAATCAAAAATAGCTAATATGTAAAAAAATAATTCAAGTACAGTACTAAGAAATTAGGATATTTAATATAATTTAAATATGGCTATTTTGGTTGACATTATGGCTTTAATTTTTTTAAATCTGCTCTAATAAAAACTAGCATCAAATTAAACCAGATACAGCCAAATTAACCTTTAGTGTCAAAATTCTGAATTAAGTTTTTTGATTTCAATGATTAATTTTTCAAATCAAGGCTATGGTGCCACCATTTATTTAGTTTCTATTAGAGTATACTATCCGACTTGAGCCAAGTCTGTCTGCTCAGGCCTCCATGAGGGATCGCGACCATCCAGCTAGCCGTCAAGGAATGCCAGCATTGGCCCTGTCTGACAAGCTTCCATAGCAATCACCACATAAGCTTCCCAAAATGGAACTCCACTGGATGCTGCTGAAGTTCAACTGGCAAGGCAGACTCAACAGATGGTGCCACCATAGCACTGATTTGAAAAATTAATCATTAAAATCAAAAAGTTTAATTTGGAATTTCGACAATAGGACTTAATTTGGTTGTATTTGATTTAACTAGACACTAAAGTTCTTACAGCACTATCAGCAAGGAATAAACAAAGTTTATTGTCGTAAAATGTTTTCGGACCCTAATACGGTCCCTCCTCAGTACATGCTTCTTAGAACAGAACATAAATCATTTATGTTCTGTTCTAAAATAATGTTCGATAGTTAACTGTCTGTTGTTAAGAAGCATGTACTGAGGAGGGACCGTATTAGGGTCCGAAAACATTTTACGACAATAAACTTTGTTTATTCCTTGCTGACAGTGCTGTAAGAACTTTAGTGTTTAGTTAAAGCAAGTGGTTTTTTATAAATAACATTTAACTTGATGTTAGTCCCCTAGTTAGTTTCTATTAGAGTATATTATATGACTTGAGCCAAGTCTGTCTGCACAGGTTTGCCATGAGGACTTGTGGCTACAGAGTTAGCCTGCTTGGGAATGATAGTATCAGCCTTGTCTGATAAGTTTCCATAGTAATCATTACATGAGCTTCCTGAAATAGAATTCTAATGGATGCCATCATAGTCTAACTGGTAAAGCATTGTGATGCTATCCCAAAGATCCTGATTCAATTCCAGTCTGGTAGTAAAATTTTATTTTGGGAAAATTAATTAAAAAATTATAGTCTAATTATTAATTATTAGATGGTACCACTTAGTTCAAATTTAAAAAAAAATCTATTACTTATTAACTCAATAGATAGTAGCACCATAGCCTTGATTTGAAAAATTAATTGTTAAAATCAAAAAGTTTTAATTTGAAATTTTGATACTAAGGGTTAATTTAGCTGTAAGTATTTGGTTTAATTTTTTTAAATTGTCAACCAAGTAGCCAAATCTAAATTGCAACAAATATTTTAATTTCTTTAATTGGATATCATTTAATTTTAGATGAAGATAATTCTTCTGAGACAGACATTCTAACAACATGTTAATATATGTTAATAATTAAATACCCTCTATTTTTAATCTTATTGAATAAAAATTTTTAGAAAACATTTAATACATAAACAACATAATCAAATTTTGTCAAATTGGTTGAGTGTTATCCAATCAAATAGAAGAATTCATGATGAAAATATCTCTTCCTTCCTTCATTTTGGATCTCTTGGATTGCATTTTTCAAATAGCCTTAAATAACAACTGTAATATTATAAAGAACATTTATATCTCTGATATTATCAAAACTGATTGACTAATGTGATCTATAAAGACATTTCTAAAGAAGAGAATCCTTGATACAGCTTTTAATTTTAGTCCAATGGGCCAAAATTTACAGATTTTAATTGAGTTAGGTTATGTCTATATTTCAAATTTGATCAAAAACAATATATATATTTATGAAAAAGAGATCCCCATTTTCTCCTTTATATTGATCCAAATCAGTTGAAAGTTTCAGGTTTCTCAAATAATCCAAGAAATACCTATACTGAAAAATTTCATCAGTATTTGTTGAATGCTATGATTTGTCACCATCAACAGCATATCCACACATTACAACATTATTGTATATAGAAATGCGATATACAAACCAACCCTTATTCCATCATGGTTATATGATTCTGTGAAATGTAAGAGAAAAATGAATGGAAGGTCTTCCATTAATTTTTTTGTTGGATATTCGTTCACTGCTTCTCATATAATCTGCAACATGAAGAATTTAAGACAATCATAACTTTGGGAAAGCAACATGGGTATACATATACCATCATAAAAAAGATTTATGATAATGTCAAAAAGAAGTTAACTTCCATATTAACAATACAAGAGATATGTTGTTATTACCCCAAAATTACGAGCAAACATGTCATGCTACTATACAAAATCTCTAGCATGAAGACTGTAAAAGATATAACTAGAAAACTTAATACTAAATTCCTCACAAAAAGATGCCCAATAATTTATAGTAAACTAAATTTAATAAAAATAGAAATAAGACCAAATATGATAAAGGGATCTGGTATTTACTGTATCCCAATATTTAACAAAGACCTTGGTAGAATTGAAGTGTATGTTGGCATCACTGGCAGGAATCTAGAGGACTATTTAAAGGAACATAAACTTGACATTAAATATAGTAGAATCAACACTGCTCTCTCAACCCAAACTTATGAATATGACATAGCAATTGATTGGAGTAACACCAAAATTTAAAAAAATGCAATTCTATACTAGAAGAGTGTATTATGGAATCCCTAATTACTACAGAAAGATCAAAAAAATACAATGTAATCAATGATAATTCTGATAACCAATTACCAAATGTGTGGGTGACAGCTAATAGTATAATATACTAGTTTATAAACAAACACAATAAGCAATGTTCTAATTCTACATATTCTTCACTTGTTATTTATTTATTTAATTTCTTTATATTTATTGTATTAGATCATCAATATTTATTTTTAATATGTAAACATATCTATAGATTATTGTTACAATTGTTTTCTTGCTAGAGTTATGCATGCTTGTCTCACTTTAAATTTAAATGATGTTCTATTCTACAATTCTATTGTTCTTTGTAAGTTTATAACAATGATTTTTGCTGATGATGAACATTCCATATGTAATTAAACATGCTCCTGCTACTAAGTGCTGTATTTATTTTTTCCTATTGGAGCAAGTAAATGAGTCTATATACTTGTGACGCATGTTTGAGAGAGTGAGAGAGGGTTATATGGATGATGAGATTGTGAAAAGAATAAATGTTGAATTGTGTATACTTGGGAGGTATATGCTAGAAATGAGAATCTATCAAATTATGTTAAGATATCTGTGTAAATTATGCTAAGTATGTAATGATACTAACCTTGATGTATAGGAGTGAGATGTGAATATGATGTGAAAAACAAATGTTTAAATGAAAGTGGAGATGAGATACTTGAGGAATATAGTTGGAGTGATGAAATATGAATGTATTATAAAAGTATGATAATAGTATGGAGTGAACAGGCGGTGTGAAACTTATACTGGATTATGGACTGATAATTGTGAAAGAGTATCTGGGGATATATAATTTTGAAAGTATGAATAAGTGATATAATATTTGTATGGAGAAGAGAATGAATGTGGAGGAAACTGATAAAGGTGTAGAAACAGGGATGTAGGATGTCATTTAATCAGTTGTGTTTTTATTTCCTCTCTTCTTATTTTTCAAGTTCTATTCATCTTTCCAGGAAAATATAGAAGTGTTGTTAGTTGTTGTCACAGAGATTAACAAAAAAATTATAATTTTATATCAGACAATAAATAAATTACCTTTAGGATGAGATAATTGATTCATTAGAGCTTGTAAGGCATAAACAGCTTGAAGTTCAAGATGCTCTTTATGATCTAGATAACGATTAAGAAGATCTACTCTTTCATGAACTTTATCTTCTATTAATTTGTTACGGCCTAAATATAAAAATGAATATTATTATTTAAAAGAAATATTCAATGCTGAATTTCAAATCTAAAATACATTTATAATTATACAAACATATACAGAATACTAAATTTGCAACAGAGATTAAGTTAATAAATAACAGTTTACTATTTGATGATATGCAGAACAGAGAACATATAATTTACATATCACATTTCTTTTAAACAATATATTAGAAGAACATTGTATTATCTAATATTTTTAAATTTAGAATATATAGCTTTTTATTCAAAATTAATATCTTATGGAAACATGAAAATATGAAGTTGATAATCTTTTTATTTTCAATGATATTTAATTTCTAAATGGAATAAGATGAATTATAATCCTTTTGCTACCAGCAATTTATAAAAATTATATCTAATTAATATGCAAAAAAATATGAAAATTAAAGTTATCATACTTTGCTTAATTTTTGGCCAAAATCTTTTGAAATTTTCAATGTTTATTGAATTTTTTTTGCTCTCTTTTTAACAATGTAAGGATTTGAATTTGAATTTTATTTTTTCACAACTTTTTGTTCCATATATAAAATCAACAAAAATATGAATTTTTTATATGAAATCTTAGCCCCATATAAAAAAATAGTTGATATTTTTAGATAGCAACATATCGTATGACCCAAATGAGCCATAAATGAACATATTTGACTGAAATCTGCAAAATTTTTTTTAAAAAACCAACAGTTACATAACTTTTGTTGATATAATGTGAAAGATATGTTGTGTGTTTTGTTAATTATGATGTGAAAGATGAATTTTTCATATCACATCAAAAAGAAAGGAATTAACTTTTATTGAAGTTATGCCATATAATTATTAAAAAATTACAAAAATTCCATAAAATATTGTCATTTTTATTAATATTTCATATTTATTAACTTGTTCTTACTTCATTTACTTTACAATATTAGCAGTACTTTTTATAAATTTTTTAATTTATATCAAAAAATCCTAATATATATGAAAATGGTCTCATCTCATATGCAAATAGCAGTAACATTTGTTAGGTTGCTTGAATTGGACTGCAGATGGCTTACAGTAACAATTCACCCAATACTACATGTCACAGGGTTTTTGATGCAATTTCCGAGGAAGCAAGTGGCTGCTCAGGGCCCGCTCAAGGGGCTGGCAATCCAGACATTTGTCCGGGGCAGCAAATTTAAAGGGCAGCATTTTGGTTGTGAAGGTGACAAAATATTTATAAGTTAAATATTTAATTAATCGAAATTTATATTTGTCGATTTTTTCTTTGGCTAAAATTACCATGCAATTTACATTTCGTAATTACTGTTTTGCATAAAAGCTAAAAAATATTTGCCATCCTTATTTCTGAAGAAAACAACCATGAAAGAGCAGCGTGTTTAATTAAATAACAAAAAAGGATAGGTATCTAAGTCACGCAACGCATAGAACAGCAGGCAGGGCACTGCGTGAACTTGTTTGTAACAGGAATGGGAAGGAAGATCATGCATCGAGTCGTTAAAAGGGCGGATTCATTACACAATTGCATTATTCTTGCTAATACGTCGGTGATGATAACCATTTGATTTTTATTTAAAAGATAAGGTGGAGTGGGGTAAGTGCAGAGCAGTTTTTGCAAAGTTGAACTCAAGTATTTTAACCAATCGTATAAATCAGGATGTCAAACTGGCGGCCCTCGATGTGATTTTTTGTGGTCCCCAACGATCTCAACTAAAATGAAAATGAGAACAATATTTTATGAGATAATAGGAAGTAACTCTTGCTTTGTAGCTATGTCATAAACTATTATACACTAGTTTGATTTTAATGAAATGTAATTGCACAAGATTTTTCGATTGGCCTTATCGACGTATATGTAAGATGACAGTGATTTTTCAGATCGTTGACACAAACTAAGTGCTTTCCTGCAAGAACTACATGGGTTTGTGTGAAATTTCTTTCCAAAAAACAAAAAGCCACAAATGAGAACCTGTGTTATTTGGATAGGCAAATACAATAATAAAGTTCCAAATAATCCTTCTTTGAAGGAGTGTATAAAGGACGTGCTAACAGGCTTGTCAAAGATTTATTTGTTGTGTTATTAACTTATTTAAAAAATATAAATAGTTATGAAGATGACTAAAAATAGTTATATTAAAGAATAAGTACATAAGTCACATGGCAAAACAGTCACTTACAATCTTGGAAGATTCAAATTCAATGCCGGGCCCCATAACTCCAGTTTTTCTGGAGGGTCTAGGTTCGGACCAGACTCATTACCTAAAAATAATCCTATGCAAATACAGATCTATGTATATTGGATCTACATAAGTATATCCAATATACATAGATCTGTACTTGCATACAGCCTGTGTATGCAAATTCTCTTCTACTAATCATAAATCAACATTTACTAAGGGGATTTACACAATCCAAATAATCCTAATCAAGCCAATTTCCCCTAGCAGTTTATTTTTGAAATAATAGCCAAATTAATAATTATTTTTAAATCTATGCAACAGTGCCACCATCTGTTGGATTAATAGTTATTTATTTAAATTTAGGCTAAGATGACGCCATCTGTTATTTAATAATTGAACTTTAATTTTTATTAATTTCCCGAAATTAAAAATTTTGTCTTGGCCTGGTAACCTGAAGTTCCTGGTTCAAATCCAGACAAAGGGAAAAGTTTTCATTTTGGAAAACTAGTAAAAATTAAAGTTCAATTATTAAATAACAGATGGTGCCACCTTAGCCTAAATTTAAATAAATCATTATTAATACAACAAATAGTGACACTGTGGCATAAATTTAAAAATAATTATTAATTTAGCTATCCCCTAGGGCTAGGGGAAGTTTGGCTTGATATGATAATTCTATCGAAAATAGAAGAGAACAAATAATGTCTTGATAATCCCATCAGAGGTTGAAAAAATTGTAAGTCGAAAATAATCAATAATGGTAGTAATTTTATATTAGTAATAGCAAACAATAAAAAACTGGATCATCCAAAGTGATAAAATTAGCCAGAACTGAATCCAACCTCCAAGATGTAAAATTATCTAGAATTATATCTGAACTCCAATGTGGTATGCATTTGGCTTTATTATGCAGTCATTAACCAACTATAAATTTTAAATAAAATATTTCTAGTTAATATTCTATGAAAATAGCCAAATTTAAAATATGTAAAAGCAATCATAAGATTGGATTATCATAAGTCAAATGATAATACATAATGGAGTACTTGCATATATAAGAATAAACTAAAGCTGGCTTGTTATGTATTGTTTCATTCTAAGTTAGAATAAATATATGAATGTACTACAAATACTTAACCCTTTCATTACTAGCTATTTTTTGAAATTAATACTAATTAATATGCAAAAAAATATGAAAATTAAAATTGTGAAATCTTCATTTTAATTTTCATTGAAATTTTCAAAATTTATTGCACTTTTTGCTCTCTTTCTGACAATATAAGCACTTTTTCAAATTTCCTTTTTATCACAACTGTTTGTTCTCTATATGAGATTGACAAAAATATGATTTTTTTATATGAAATCTTAGCCATCCAATAAAATAGTTGATATTTTTAGATAGTGACAAGTACTCTGAACAAAATGAGCCATGAATGAAAAATTTGGCTAAATTTTCAGAAATTATTTATAAACAACTAACAGCTACATAACTTCATTGCAGTTATGTAACTCTTAGTTGTTTATAAATAATGAAGTTACAAATCTTCATTCAACAGTAATATTATCATCAAATGATTTGTTTTATTATTATTATTATTAAAAAATTTTACAAATTCATTGAAATATTGTCATTTTTATTAACATTTCATATTTATTAACTTGTTCTTACTTCATTTACATAATTTTTGGCAGTACTTTTTATAAGTTTTTTAATTTATACCAAAAAATCTTAATATACAGGGTGAGCCAGCTAAATCCGGACAAATTTCAAATTGAATTTCCCACCATATTTTATGTCAGCGCTACGATGCTGCTGACGTTTTAGTAAGCCAGACAGACGATGCGTTTGAGGATAAGTACAAAATAGCTGATCAGTTAAGATCGAGTGCAGAATACAATCGGAGAGCAGTGATAATAGAAGGCCTTCGCGCTGGACTTTCACCTTCCGAAATAATTCGGTTCTTTAACTATCCAAAATCGACAGTTTATGATGTTGTTGTTAGATATGCGGCTTCAGAGAAGTCTGAAGAAGGTTCTGCCAACCCGGCAAGGAAGAGTCATTCCAGGGAGAGATTGTCAAGGACACCGGAAGTTGTCCAAAGGACTCAAGAGCTTATCTCAGAGGACCCAGGGCAATCTCTCAGGCAGTTGGCAAAAACATTGAGTGTGAGTGAGGCCACAATGCGTCGAATTGCGGAAGAGGACCTATGGTACAAGTCCTACGTCATAAAAGTACGACAGATGCTGTCTGATGCCGCTAAAACAAAGAGAGTTGCTCGCTGCAACTTGCTTCTGTGTTCAATGAAGAATGAAGCTGCAGGACGCATCAGATTTTTTTCTGATGAGAAAATTTTTGCTGTTGATGCCAAAGTAA
>AYEL01088373.1:0-27123 GCA_000484575.1 Olivierus martensii
CCCTTTAAGTACCGAAACAAGTGAAAATCACAGGGTGCAAGGTCTGGACTGTAAGGTGGATGATCCAGTTGTTCCCATCCAAAAGACCTGATTAGACCTTGTGTTTGTGCAAAAACATGTGGCCTTGCATTTTCATGGAGTAACATCACACCAGAAGACAGTAGGCCATGCCGCTTATTTACTGTCACTCATTGCATTATCACCATAAACTTCACAAATCTGATGGTGAATTTCAGCTGCTGCCAAGTTTTTTGCACTCAAGAATCGAATTACAGATCGTATCTCACAGTCGGCGGGTGACTCAATTTTCTTAAACATAATAAACTTCTATAGCTCAGCACACAGACCGACGACATGGCTGCAAATGGTGTCTAAACGCACGCAAAGCATGATGGAAGAAGACGCGCATGCCCACTGCGACGATCGTGCGACATTCTCACTCTCATTCTCAAAAGAACCTTATTTAAAAAATAACCCTCGTAATATTTAGAATAGATATATAACACGCAGTATAACCTCAGAGCCATCCTCAAAAACTGAAGGTATGAGACTCAGAATTGAACCAGATTCTCCAAGGTGATACACAAATGCTTAAAACACAGCCATTTGCTCAAGTTTTAAAATTTTAAAGTTTGTTAGTCACTATTATTTATTGCAAGTTTATACACTATTATTCATTAAGCAGTATTGTGCACTTAATGAATAATAGTGTAAATCAGTAGTTTCCAAACTTTGTGTCTGCACCCTCTTTTTTCATAAAAAATTGGTATGCCCTCATTTTCATAACAGTTTAATTTTATAAATACTTTCTACTTACAATTTAATACTACAAAACATTATATCATATTTTATAAAATAAAGTTCTTATATATAAAAAATATATATTTATTATAGTGTAATAATTTTAATACAATAGCTGGCACACCCTGTATATATAAAGTATATATAATAAATGGTCTCATTTCGTGTGTATATATCTATAATATATTTTACATTCCTCTAATTGAATTACAGATAGTTTATTGTAGCACCATCAATCCATATTGTAGGATAACACTGTAGACTTGGCTGCAGTTTCTGGAAAGCGAGGGGCTGCTTAAGGCAATAAAAGTGCAACATTCATTTAAATGGCTTCAGGGTATTTACATTTTGTTTCTTTATTATTTTCACAAATATTAAAAATGAGTGCAAAGAGCAGGATAATTGATAAATAAAGACTTTAGATTTTCCTTTTTTAACTTAAAATACATTTATTAAAGTGCTTTTGACCCTGTGGGTCCTCTTCAGCAAATCATAAAAAGCAATATAAATGTTAGAATATAGTTTTAGAATACATCTTAAAAATGAAAAAAATTGGTTTTTCAAATTAATTTGTAATTGGTGATAATTTAATGATACATCAAAAACGTTTTTATTGAATAAAATTTGTCATTTAAGCCCTCTAGAATACTGATTTTTACAATATTCTATGACAAGGATAGATTTTAAAATAATAATAATAAAAAATATAAATTTAATAAAATATGTTACCTATCATTATATCCTGAACTCCAACTATAGCATTTACTATCTTTTGCATGTTTTCGAGATTTCTCAGAAGTGAGATCTTCTTGTACCCAATTCCGAATGCCATTCATACTTTTATAAGAAGTACCATGGAGTCGAGAAACTGGATTATGTCCAGTTGCATCCAATATTGATACAGCTAAAGCTCGTCCAACCTGCTAAATTATATAAACAATTTTTTTATCATAAAAATTAATCATAAATTTGAATTTACAGTATATTCTATAATTAACAAATGTAACTTAAGTATACAAAACTGAAATTAGCATAATGACCATTATGACGAATAAATAGCACTAATGGCAGTAGTGACTTCAAAACGTATTTATTTCTAAAGAACGAAGTACTTTCAGTCTATCAGCTAGACCATCATCAGCGTTTACACTATTTTAAAAAAGAGAAAATAAATAGAATATGTGTTCTTAAAATTTTAAATTCAAATTGCATATATACCGAATTGTGTGAACTTAAAGCTTAATTTGGTTATAGAATTTAGATTACATAGGTATAAACACAGTACAAATATAAATATTATTATATAAATTAAAATTTGTAACAAAATATGTATAAAATTAATAAAAATAAAATAAAAATGAAAATAAAAAGGCATTGTGTTTGTGTTCGGCTATGTACTACATTGTCCGGTGTTAGGTGGCGTTGGTTTCACACTTGTTTCTCTATGACGTAACGCCCTGCGGACGATAAGTCTATTTGTGGTTTATCATTAATAGTGATGTTCTGCCTGCTGATTCGATGTAATTCCAGTGCTTCAGCCAAATATTTATGTTTAGTATTATTAACTTTTCTAACTAGTTTCACATCATCCCCCTTTATTTGGAGGTTATCCTCGTATTGATTTAACATTTTATTAAATATTTTTTGATTTAGTCTTTCAATTTTGCATGATTTTATTAAAAATTTTTTGTTAAATTCATACTTGTGAATATTATTTCAGTATTTACAAATAAATTTATTTATTTATTCAACTGTATTCTTGGAAGAAGTTATTTATTTCTTTCACTCTCATTTTTTCTATTAAGATTGCAAACTTTGGTTTTTTAGAATTAGAATAGTGCTTTTAATTTATTCCATTTTTTCAGTAGCAGAATACTGGCAAACTTAGCAAATTCTAGACAAGCCTTTTGTTATCATCCTTTTGTAACTATTGTTAAATCAAAATAAAAATTTTACAATATAATCTGTAAATACCAGAAATAATGATTACAGATTGTAATTTACACTGAATCTCCATACTAAATTAGATAAATTGTTTTATTTATCATTTAATACATTTAAATATCTTGGCTTTATTTACAATATCAATAAATTGAAATAAATTTACTGAATTTGTTTTATTTTGACTTATGAAGAATTATATAAATTTTTCTTCATCTTATTTCCAAAACATGTCTTTGATATTAATATATTTTTCAAGTAGAATCTAATATAATATTACACTGTTCCATTATTTCCATATAATAATAATAAAAATAATAATAATAATAATAAATAAAATCTTCAGCTCATCGGGCAAGGAAACAATCCATTATCAACTCAACAACAGATTTTTATTAACTAGAGCACTTTCGGCTCAACCAAGCCCTCCTCAGTAGTTAGCTGTTAATGAATAACTACTGAGGAGGGCTCGGTTGAGCCAAAAGTGCTTTAGTTAATAAAAATCAGTTGTTGAGTTGAAAATGGATTACATAGGTAAAGATGTTTTATTTGAAAATGCACACCTCTTCACAATTGTAATAGTAAACGTAATTCTATCACATAAACAGAAAAAAACATCGAACATTGATACCAAAACATCGACCTTTAAACATCAATGTCAAAAACATCGATGTTCGATGTTCAACACTAATTACAATGCAGTATGTAAGTATAAATTTATACAGTATTTATTTCTTTTATAAATTATAAACTAAATGTACTTACTAAAAATAGTACAAACTTTTGTATTATATTTGTAAAACGTAAAATTTATTTTGAATAAATATTTTAATTGCAGGTTAATATTAAAGAAAATTGCAAAGAATCGAAATATTTTGAAGAAGAATGCAAAGTATTTTTGAAATTTCATGATAAATATAAAACAGAAACAAGAAATGGATCGTCTTCTCTCTTTTGTTCAGAAATTCTACTATTTTTCATGAATATTCTCGTTTCGTTTGGAATAATAATGTTATTACAAAAATAATGACATTTATTTTGGAACTGTATTAGAAGTTTTGAAGTTTCTTAAATTGAATTAAATTTAATTTGCATTTAAAGATAATTTGTATGCTGTTGTTATATTAAGAGTAAACTTTTTTATTTTAATTTTCACTGTATGACTAAAATTATTAATTATCTTTTGATTTGAAGATTGAGAATTGATTGATGGCTGCCAGAATGGCTTATTACGATGAAGATATGGGCTTTATAGCTTCTTGAGAAAATTACAAAATATATCTTGCTGTGTAGATAAGTTAAATAAATAAGTTTTCAAATTAATTTATTAATTTGAACTAAAAAATCATAGTCTCTATAAACATTAACATAATGCTTAAAATGTCATATAAATATCATATTATTTTAATCCAAAATTATTAGGAAAAATTGATTAATTTTGATGCCATAGAATAAAATTTTTCTCATATGTTCTTAATTTCAGTATTCGCGAATAAGTACTGAATTTAATTCTTCGTGAAAGTTAAACTTTCATTAAGAAATTAGGACATTTGATTCAATTTGTAAACAGCTATTTGGTTGATATTATGTATAATGATTGACTAGTGATGACAAATTTTACTGGTACTAGTTCAGTAAAAAGTTTTAAAATTTTACCAGTAGTAATTTGCCGATAAATTATACTTCCAAAAATGCAAAATTGAAAGAAAAATGATACGCAATTATTAAGGAAGATAAACTTTATTAACACTATTGTAAATAAATAAAATTTTATTCAAAATATTCCTAATATAATCTTATATTTTTTAAATTAGATAAAAATTATAATTTAATTATTAAACCATAGATGGCGTTAAAATTAATCTAAATTAAATCCAAATTGAATGAGGTTCTTTAAAGAAAGAGTATGCGTTAGGAAAATTATATTTGAAATTTTGTCTTCGTTCGATCTATGGGAAATTTACAATATGCATATACTGTACAGTTAGTACCATAACGAAAAAACATTCAACGTTTGTAACAAAAGCTTTAATGGGCTGATTTGGATACAGTTTCTTTTACATGAGAGTGCACTAAAAACTCTAAATTGCATTTTTTATTTATAATGTTAGCTATAATATTTCATATACATATTTGCATACATTTTAACGATTTTTTCATATGGTTATGTTTAAATCCTTGTTGTTTAGCTGCTATTGGATCTAAAATATTAAGTAAGTACTTTTTGGAATACTCTTCCAATGTTCTCTTTGCTAATGAAAATTTTATAATAATATTTTTAACAAGACTAATAGCCGAATGGCCACAATAGAAATGTGCTGTGCTTCCATCCTGAGGATTTGGGTTCAATTTCCAGGTCTCATGCCGCCAGTTTCAGGAGGGGTCCGGACCTGGGTTATTGAACCCTAGTCTTCACCTGATTCCACCAGCGGTGTGGGCGGTCCATGATGAGCACTGTAAAGCCCCGCCATTTAATATTCACTAAATAAAAAACGATATATAATCACATAAATAATAAAATCACTAATATCAAAAAAAGTAAAAAGTGGTACAATGGTACCTCTCAATTCGATACTAATCCGTCGCCGAACTAATGTCGAATTGCGGGACAATATTTCCCATATAAGACTATGGAAAATAGATTAATTTGTCGACTTGCGGGACAATATTTCCCATATAAGATTATGTAAAATAGATTAATTCGTTGCAAAACTCCTATCTCATTCTCCTAACGGGTGAAGTGAGAAAGATACAATATATTATTTACCTTACTATATGTATTTTATTATTGTATAACACACTAAATTACAAAATGCATTATTTTATATTCAAAACACTCAATGTTGGAATAAAATCTGCCCTTGGATGTTGGAATAAAATCTTCTTTATTCTGTTCTACCTTTGAATCTGTGAAACCCGCCTCGAGAGGTACATCCTGGAGTTTTCTTCTGCAATTCTTTGAAAATAAACCTAGCCTTCTCATGGATCATTGCTTGGGTTATTGGATATCTCTTCATCTGTCTTTATCTAATTCAGGTGAGAAACAACTTTTCCATCTCTTCATTGATTAAAGGTCTAGTCTTGTCTGAAATCTTCTTTGCTCCAGCAAACACCCTAGCACCCATAATCTCTCTCTCTCTTGCAAATTGTTGCCATTTGCCTTAGAAACGCCATACTTTTGAGCTACATTTATATTTGTTCTACCTTTCTGCAGTTTATCTACACTCAATCAAGTATTCTTTCCTGAATCATTCCTCTCTTCATTTCTCTTTGAATCTATCCCTAAATTTCACTCAAGAAAATAATACTATAAAATAGATGAACAAATTTCTTATTTTCTGAAAAATGCAAAATTGAAAATTAAAACCAACAACACGGGAAAACACCAAAGCAGTCCAACAAAAACTGACAAATAACAAATGACATCACACAATTCCATGGGCGTGCATGCGCCATCCCGCGAAACTCAACTGTCGAATTGCGAAGTACCACTGTATTTTGATAATCCCTTTGGGCGCGTTTTTAAATTCAACACTCTCCACCACTGTACATCTAAAATGACGTCATAACAATCCATCGGTGGATGCTAACATGCATTTTTAAATTCAACACTCTCCACCACTGTACATCTAAAATGACGTCATAACAATCCATGGGTGGATGCTAAAATGCGTTTTTAAATTCAACCCTTGCACATCAAGATGGATGTTATTAGCATTTATTTGTATGTTATTTTTTGTCTTCTGCTGTTAGTCAATTTTTTAATACCGACATAGTAATTATTTTTTCAAATGCAAAAAAATATCTGCTGTGGAACTATCAGCAGACAGACCATAAACTGATTCTCCAATCTTTAGATTTATTTTTCGCATGGAAGCAGCCATCTTAAAAAATGACGTCAAAATTGTATCCAGCCAGCGTCAACCGAACAAATACTATGGTTGATGTGGTGAGTTAATGTTGGAACACAAAAATTATTTTATCCAATTTACAAACAATTTAACAAACATGGTTTACATCACTGGTGGAGAGTTTTGAATTTAAAAACACGCCCTTTCCCTTTAATATCTGAGAATGTAAACAATTAAAATGCAATATATTTGACAGTATGCCAAAGGAAATAATTGCAATCATTATATATTATTATTAATATTAAATTTCTTCGTATAGATGCATGAAATGGCATTTTTAAATCATCAAATTTAATTGGCCCAAGATTGTTGTGTATTTAAACTAAGAAATTCTGAAAAATGCACTCCGATAGAGTTAAAAAGAAGGAAGTAGATCTTTTCATCATAAACTCTTCTACAAGTTCATGATGAAACTACAGGTTCTTCTACAGCAGGGCTGCCCAACCTTTTTTATGACAATAGCTACTTTTTTCACCGGAATGATATAACAATCTACTGATATCCTGATCAATCTACTGATCTACTGATATCCAGGGATTAAAATTACAAAAGTAGCAATGTCATCTATATAATTCAAAATTTATTAAGTAAAATAAACAATTCTCAAACATGAAAATGTGAAAATAACTACAAATATATAGGTACATAAACAAAAACTTAAATGCGATATTTGGCATTGTGTAGATTTTGCAATTGATTCAAAATTTGGATTATATGACGAGAGAGATAATCTTAAAATTTTTACGAACATATTTTATTGTGAATGTAAGTTTGTAAATCTATAACTTTTTCTCTGCGTATTTCGGAGTCTTTCGGATATTCATTTTCATAATTGAAGAGCATCGTTCGAAAATGTCTTTCGATATCTCCCTTTTTTTGAAATAGCAACAACTGAATTACATATTACACAAGAGCATTTGCATTAACCATGGGGAAAAGAAATCATGTTCCCATTCATCATGGAAATTATAAGTTTTAATTTTCTTTTCTACGCTCATAATTATGGCTAAAAAATTTGAATAATTGAAAAAATTTATTGTTTTAATAAATTTAACTCTTTTAGTGCGGAACAACGATATACTGTTGTCCGGACCTGAGTATTACAGGAATACCTCGATTATCGCGGTTTCGATTATTGCGATTTTCGATTTATCGCGGTACCTGGTATAAATATTTAACAGGGTCGTTAACAATTGCAGTGCGCAGCTATTACTATTTAATTCATCCTTGAAAATTTTAAATTTGCTACAAGATCGTACAAATGTCAACTACTCTGCACTTAACCGAAACAGTGTAAGAGTGTACGTGAAAGTTATAAAACCTTTGAAGTTTATTTACGCACGCTACTTGGAAAAGGGCAGAATTATGACAAATTTGCTATAAAATGCTTTTTGTCACATTAAGATAGGTTGTTTCATTTTAGAGTTATCCTTTTAAAGAAACAAGGATTGATCTCTGAAATATGAGAGGCGGTATAGTGGAATAAATCAAAAATATAAAGTGATGTAAGTACACAAATGGTTTAATAACAACTTGTGAACATATATCACTTTATATTTTTGTTTTATTTCACTATACCTCATCTCACATTATTTACTTTATATCACTTTTTATTTTTTCAAAGTAAAAATGGACACACTGTGTTATTTAATATGACAAAAGGTTTTTATCAAATAAAAAATAGTTTATATGAAAATTTTAATTGATGTCTTTGCATTTATCAATTGTCATCTCGACAACATTCGCATTTCGTTCATTTTTTTGAATAATTGCCCGTGTTGGTTTTTCTGACATAGCTGCGTACCATGTTATATGCTAGAAAAAGAAGTTAATAAACAAATTAAATTGTAGAACATGAAAAAATAAAATTGAATGTGTTATGAGGTCAGAGTTACCTAATACGGGATTACCCCAAGGTGCTGATCCGCACTCGCCCCAGATAAGAATATTTATGGGGGCGAGAGCTTGCCAGAATTTTTCTCAATAAATTTTAAAGTGTCTAAAAATACTGTTTATTTAATATAAACTTCAATCAATATTCTTCATACTTACCAAAAAATAGCTCCTAATATGAAGTTATCTTAAGAATTATTGCACTTTTGTAAACTTTAATCAATATTCTTCATACTTACAAAAAATATCTCCTAATATGAAGTTATCTTAAGAATTATTGCACTTTTGATGCTGTCAAAGTTGTGTATGGGACTGTGGACTGTATGCTGTTCAGACGCGACACTTTTGTAATGGTCGATGTAAATACTAAAATCGCATCATTCATCATGCGTTATCTACATTGATAGGTTGATATAACTTGTAGTAGATTACTACAATATCAAATAGCAAAATTTGGCTTAAAAAAAAAAAAGTCTGATAATGCACTTCCCCAACTATGCCCTTACCCCACCCCACCTTATATATTTTTAAAAAGTATATGTTTAAGGGGCGGCAATTTGTCTCTTTGTCTGGGGCATCATAAATGCTAGAGCGCGCGCTGGGCTGCTGTAAAACAATAAAAGTGGCATGCCCGTTTAAACTGCTGCAAGATATTTATGTTTTGTTTTTTTATAATTTTTCTACTAAATTTCAGTGAAATTGAAAAAAAATGAATGATTAAGATATATTTCACTTTATTTCAGCAGAATTAACTAATATTTTCTTATTAGCTACAACACTTTTTTAGTTTTCAGCATATAAGCTCATCATATGAAAACTTTAATTTTTATTTAAAATTTCAAAAATATTATCTATCTTATCCCAAAAATGGAATAACATTGATATATTAGACTAAAAAATTCAACAAGATTGATAAAATTTGGATTTTTATCCAAATGGTTCAATTATAAATAATATTTGTTTACATGTAATTTAAACAGTTACTTCTAGCAACTGAAAAAAGTTTAAGAATCACTGTCAAAAAAGTGCATTTTCAATAAATACACACAAATAAAATCAGGATTAAATTTTTTAACTTTTTTAATTGTTTTTTTATCATTTTTTAATCCAATTCCTCGACATTTATACACATCAATGGTAGAGAATGAATTAAAAGTATATTCATAACAAATGCAAATTTCTTGATTTGAAACAAATTATTATTTAAATTGGTTTCATCAATGTGTACAAAAAAATTTCTTGCAGGCATCGAATAAAAGAAATCATACAAACTTTGTTTAATGAAATATATGTGTAAGAGAGAAAGCAATAGAAAGAATAATATGAGATTGAATAGCCAAGTTTATTATTAGCAATGAAGATCTCAATGCTTTCTTTGACAATTATTTTATGATTTACAAAAACACAGAGCACTATTAAAAGATAGCATAAACTTCTTTATTTCATGAGCTATTTTAATATTTTTGTTTAAATATAATTGTTCTTTAGAAACAAAGTGAAAAAATCCTAAGAATAAATATCAAAAACAATTATTATATATACTCATATATAAGCCAAAAATTTTTTAAAGAAAAATTTTTATAAAAGAAAACTTGGTTAGACATAGGTTAGTTAAAAATTATGATTTATTCATCAGTTCAATCATAATATGTCCCCACACACTGTTGTGACAACTGAACAATCTGCCATATACTTCAGAAGATTCATTATTTTATTGATTCTGTTATTAAATACAAGAATTCAGGCATATTTCACTTTATGGTGTTTCTTAATTATATTCCATGTTTTTATTTTATATCTTAAAATGAAAATTATCTGCAAAATACGAGGGTTATTTTTTAAATAAGGTCCGTTTTTTAATCAAAAGAAAAATACTGCAAATATCATTAAATAATATTTATTATTCCATATTCTACATACTTTCATCTACTTTTCTATGTAATTTTCGTTTTTGTTCAAACATTTGTCTTTCAACCATTCAACAAGTTTTTGAATTCCGATGTCGAAGAAATCTGCCGTCTGTGAAGAAGCCCAATCCATGACTGCAGTTTTCACTTCTTTGTCGTCGTTGAACCGTTGATCACCAAGGAAGAATCGTTACGATAACAAAGTTGAATAATAGTAATGCTAAATAGCTAACGGCAAAAAAGCCTATCTTTCTGGTGTTTCACCCCTCCAAAGCCAAGATTCTTGGACTGCTCCTCATCTGGTTTTACTAACCGAAAATTAACATTAATTTGTTAATTGACATCATAAAAGGGGACAGACCTTTGTTAGTAAGATTGGTCTATGCTTACAACTCACATTAATCGAATATTTGCTCACACTAAGTGAAAAATGGTATCATTTTTATAAGTCGCATTAATCAAATATCGCATTATTCGAACTCACACTAATCGAGGCCTACCTGTACAATAGTGAAAGGGATTATTATTATTAGGGGAGCAGTGGAGATGGGAAGTAAAAGTTGGGAACCAAGATCAAAATACTGGGCATAAATTTGTTGGAAAATAGGAAAATAAATAAATTTGAATCTATGGGAGTAACTGTTTTAAGCCATAAGCAACAATGGAATCATACTTTATGTTTGTTTTTATGCAATTAAATGTTTTTCTGTTATTGAGCTTGGTGATGTGTTTTTTTGCTATGTTAATTATTGTAAAAAGAGGATAGTATTTCATGTCTCTTATTTGAATAAAATATAAACAGACTACTAGGGGCCATAATTTAAGAACCATTAATATATACTATAATACAAATTTCTTTCAGCTAATAGTGAATTAGATAAGACAATTCTTTATATCAGAAACTATTATTGAAATAAATTATCTCAGATATTCATTATAATTTCATTTCATTACAAAACTTGTTTATGTTGCAATTTTTTAATAATACATTTTGTAAAGATTAACATTTAAATATAACAATTTTTATACAGTTTTTAATTATAAAAATCTTTTTTTTTCTTTTTTCATGTATTATTAATTAGTTATTCATTAGTTAGCTAATTAATAATGCTAACTAATCTAAACATATGCTGGAAAACAGCATTATGTTTAGATAACTCTAAAATGTAAAATTAATATAAAATCATATAAAATCAACAATTATAAGAACTGATATAAAATAAATCTACCATTTTTTAAAAAGATAAAATTTTTTGATATTCTCATTTTGTTTCAATAATAAATTATAAAGCATTTTTATTCAGTATTAAAAGTTTATAGATCGGAATCATATATTTAAAGGGATGAGTGGGCTTAATTTTCAGAACAAATTCTCTCAAAAGGGATGTCATTGAAGAAACTGCTACTCACAATTCTTTTTCAATCACTAAAGGAGATTGATATTTTGTCTTTAAAATAGCCACAGCAGAAGGTTTCTGGATACATTGATATATGTATTTATAACCTTTTTGCTGATTCATTTTTTTGACAATAATTTGAATTTATTTTTTGTTTATTCTTGCACATCCCTTGCAAATAGACTAGTGCCCCACAGTTTGGAAAACACTGGTGTAAATATATTTTTATGCATTTATATACATTAGCAAATGAAAAAACGGGTTATGATTTATTTTACAGCAAAATTTACTCTACAGAAGGGGGTCTAGAACAACTATTGCAATAACAAGGCATGCCTATATATACTGCTGTTCATAAATTAATACTTTTGTTAATATTTAAATATTGATTATTATACAAACAGGATCAAGCTACAACCACCTTATATACCGTATTACTTCGAATTTAAGCTGCAGTAGATTTTTAAAATTGGAAAACTGGAAAAAAAGATAATAAGATGTTAAAATATTCATTTTGAATTTAAGCCGCACCCAAATTTTTGTCTTCAAAATCTGAATAAAAAGTGCAGCTTAAATTTGAAGTAATACGGTATATATAAAAGATGGTTGCATTGCATCATTGTCTTAGTTGCAGTCTTTCTGTCATGGGATCTGCCATAATTATTCTTAACAAATATTTATTACTTATTGATTCTTTTATTAAAAATATATGAATATTTGTAAATATTCATAGTTATCATAAATATATAAAAAAGAATTAATTTATCATAAATTTCAAAAGTAAGATCAGAAATGTATATAATGACCTTTTTTATAAATAAAAACTTCTGCACTATATATATAGAGTAGAATACATACATACATATATACTTGTATACATACATATAGGAATTCTTTGATTAGTGTGGGTTTGAATAATGTGGTTTTGATTAGTGTGCAAAAAAATTTGAAACTATCCCTTAATATATGCAGTGCCAAATCTGATTAGATCACTTCAACAAGTGCAAATTTTTTTTTTGCAAACCCTCTGAAGCATTGACAACTGAATCTCGGGTATTGGAGTCTACATGATTGGAGCAATGCAATAAATTTATTTATTTATTGCTGTTAATATTACAACTTTCATCATCTAATTGTTATATTTTAAATTTGTTTGTAATTTTATTTATTAATAAATTTAGCGTGAATGGAACCTACTTAATAATAGCCATTACAATATTATATAGCAGCCTTGCCTTCATTTTCTCTCCAGTACTCGATGTCTATGAACATACAATTATTTTATTTTTACAAAATTTATGCAATTTTGTGAAAAATAAATTATAATTCTTACTATAAATTTTTAAATACCTATACATATTCCTCAATGATTTAAAATACATATAATACAATTTAGATACCTTTTGAGAAAGAAAAAAAATACATGTTTATAATTTTGATATTTTCCAGAATGCATTATAATTATTCCCATTGGTTTTTTTAGTTTGATTAGTGCGGTTTTGATATATGCAGTGTATTGCGATTTTGATATCTTCCAGGATTCATTATAATTATTCCCATTGATTTTTTAGTTTGATTAGTGCAGTTTTGATATATGCGGTGTATTGCGAGGATTTACTAACCGCACTAATCAAGGGATTTCTGTATATCATCAGTTATCTATTTTATTAAATGAAATTATAAAAATCCAAGTATTTATGATCAAACATTTTGAATAATTTCTGATAATTCCAATCATTTAGCAAATTTATGATTATATTGATTGATTCTAATTGATTTTTGGAATTTGATTGATTACAGGATGATTATTTAGGTGGATACTCCTGAATATCAAATCTATAATTTGGCATGCATATTCTTAACGAAAAACCAACCCATGACTTCCCCCAGCATGGAAATATGCGATCAAAAAATAAATTGCCCTAGACTGCCAGCCCAACTTAATAACACAACTGTTTAGAATTAGCGCTCCCAACTTTAACCGTAAATTTTTTGAACTATTAATTCTTTTTTTATTTTAATTTTTACTTTTATTATATATGTTACAATTTTATACATACTCTAATACTTAATCTCATTATATTTGTCTTTTAGATGATAATTTTTTGTTGCTATAGTAACTAATATTGTTTCGATATTTAAATTTATATTATTCCAATTCCTGTAACCTAAAGATGGCGAATAGCCAAAAACATTTGTTATTGTAAATAAATTGTTCTTAACTGCTAGAAAGTGCTACTAGTTTTTTTCTTGTCTTAATTTGTTAAAGTAGTTATGTTAAAAAATAAGCATATAAGTCAGATGGTAAAGCAGTTGCTTACCATTTTGGAGAATCTGGATTCAATTCCAAGTCCCACATCTTCAGTTTTTCAAGAGGACTAAATCTAGATCTGGCTTGTTAGCTAAAACTAACTCAACAATCCCAAAAAGCACATGTATATATGATAAATGATGAAATAGGAGAAAAAGGTTTTTATCTCTGCATTATGGATTTATCTACTATGATCAGTAAATTTCTATTTTTAGTCAGGAAATTTTTAAGCAAGAATCTATGTAAGTCAGAGACTGCCTATGTTTCATTAACACCAAAAATATATTTATAAATATTTTATAAATTTTTCCATTGCCTAATTATAATAGGTTCTTTGTTAGTAGAGCTAAGAGTTTTAATTCTTGATACAAAAATTACAAGTAATATTACTCAAGAGCCCTTTAGCAGTCAAAAGATTTTTATCTAGAAATTTTTTCAACGCTCTTGGTGTCTTCCCTCAACTGTTACAATCTGACTAACCCTGCTATACTACAGCAGGAGACCTAACATATAAAACAAACAAACATGTTTTATATGTTAGGTCTCCTGCTCTAGTACAGCAGGGTTAGTCAGATTGTAACAGCTGAGGAAGACTCCAAGAGTGTTGAAAATGCTTCTAAATAAAAATCTTTTGACTGCTAAAGGGCTCTTGAGTAATATTATTTGTAGTTTATGTTTGGTGCAGTCTAACTGAACATTTATTATGATACAAAAATTATTTATAAAAAAGATTAGCAAAAAACATGTATTGATATAACAAAACTTACCATCAATGGCATTTTCCATCACAGCTGTAACTAATGCTCGAACAAATTGAGGTTCTTTCATTCTTTTACCTCCCACATTTGCCTAAAATTAAATACAAAAATTATTCATATTGCTTACATAAAAAAAAAATTTTATTTTATAATTTTTAAAAAGATCTATAATTACTTATACAGGGGGTTCTCAATATATGTTGTAATTATGTTTGTAAAAACCACAACTTATAATAAAACAACATATATTTAAAATAAATTTCCCATTGAACAAATGTATTGTATTATATGGGAGTAGATATTTCTTTTGGATGGCTTTTAAATTCCAAAACTTAGCATACCCATGTGTTTCAAATAAGACTTGTGCTTGAACATCCTCCTTCAATGCAATCAACTCTTCTTATATCATAATATCAAAATCAGACATATCACAATGCAACGGTTCTATGATTTATGCTGGCACATTCAAATTACCAATGTCTTGGAAGCGAATATTAAAATCTTTTAAATTTTGCAAGTGGCTGTATATAACAATACATCTCCTGAGGAAATGCAATCTTTTCAATAATGGACAATCGCAAATTAAAAATTAATTAGTATATCTATAAATAAGCCTTATTCAAAGTGGAAAAAGATAATTTTATTATAGAAGTACTTTCGACTTCAAGAAGTCATCATCAGCTTTACACAAAAAACAATTAGAATACAACATTTTGGAATACAATATGTGGAATGTTATTTAAAAAATTTTAAATTATTAAAAAGAATTATAAATGAATGTTAAGATTACATAATGAAATTAATAAACAAATAAAGGGAATCTTAATTTCATCTAAGTAAATTATATAAAAATAAAATAAAATAATAAAATAAAAATAAAACTAAAATAATAAAATGGTTAAAACGAAACTATTAAATTAAACTAAGAATAGAATTAAAAAGATTACATAAAAAAACATATGGGGGTTATATAAACCACTGTGGGAGTATAATAACTAGTCGGTTGTCATTTATAACATACATCATATTATTATAATGTTTGATGACAATGGCTTCCACCATTTTTATATCATCCGTTTTATTTATCTGTCTGATGACAAGTGCTTGATCCCATTGGACATTGACATCATACTGGTAGCAATGTTTGACAAGTGCAGTGTTGAAGCTCGCTTTACTTATATTCAGTCGGGTATCTAGAGATCTCACAGTACTACCAACATACATTTCTTGTCTATCAAGATCATTGTTGTAGATGGGAATGATATATACTCCCGGCCCGTTGTAGTAGTGCTGCTGGCAGTTTGATGTTCTTTAAATAGGGGAAGGTGGTATGGAGTCGACTATAAGCTACAAATTTATTATCCTTTGCTAAAGCTTTGCTCAAAGGCACAATAGCTTTATGGTATTGTACAGGATTTAAGTACACTTTATTTTGTTGTTGTGACATCACAGGGGTGGAGAAGTTATGCCAATATTTGTCAATAGATCTGTTAATATTTCTAATAAGTGTTGCATCATAACCATGCATTATAGCCTGAGCTACTATGATGTCGTATTCAACATTCTTAGCCAAATGGTCTGAGCAATGTGTTTGTAGCCTTTGCAATAGGTTGAGGCACCATGAACAACAAATGTCCTCCATCTTACATTCCAATCTCAGATTCCTTAAAAGGTATGTTGATGATATATTTATTATTTGCAGAGACTTTAAAGATGTAAAATCTGTCATGGAGTATTTCAAGCACTTGGTTTAGATATCAAACTTGAACAACAATCGAGTAACAACACCCATTTTTTAGATGTCAATATCACTATACACAACAAAAAATTCACAATATCTGTCTACAGAAAAGAAACTTTCATGCCAACTTTCATTCTCAGGTGGTCATTCGATCCTTATAAATATGGTAGCAGCATTCTGCTACCTATTGCAAAGGCTACTTTATTATATTTTATTATCGGACAAGGCCAAAACTAGTGCTCCCAGGCTAGTTTCGGCTCATCTGATAATAAAGTCGCCATAGTAATATATAGGGTTGCCACCTCTCCGGATTTGACCCAGAGACTCCAGGTTTCAGTGAGTTGTATCTGGGCACCAGGTTTAAGTATTATTTCTCAGGGTTGTGTGGTAAATCCCCCACATAATTATAAAAATAAATAATATTGTATATTAGAAAATCAGAACTTGTATGCAAAGTGTGTAAAAGACTGAAGAAGTCTGTGGCATGTATCTTGTGTACAGAATAGCTGGCGCAGTCATTGATCAAACGTCCACAAATGGCACAAGCACAGTATTGACTATGCACTATATAGTTGTCCCCACTCTGTGTTGGCTGTGTTTGTATGTGGCTCGTGTCTAGTCAGTTAGGAGAGGTCTAACTTATAGGCTATAAATAATGCATATGTAGAAAGAATATTTTCGATTATAGGAAATACTTGGACCAACAATTGTAACAGGATGCGGGTTGAGCTGGTAAAGCCAGAATTATGCACAAAACTTAATAAAACAACATAAGCTATCAAGAATTTTATGAATTTGTAAAAAAGCAGAAAATGCCGATTTTGTAAAGGCTGTGATGTCAGACAAGAAATATATGGAAAAGTCTACATAAACAAACAATTTATTTATTATATATTAATTGATATAGATTGCGTATTTTCTTCTTGTTTATCTGTTATTATTTTATACATAAAAATACATGAAATGTTAAGGTATTTTTATTAATATGTATATAATGTGGATACTAAGTAACTACTCTGTAATCATTAAAATTATACTGTATTTAATTTGTAAGAATTTTGGAATGTGATTTTTTATTTAATAATAACTAATTTATATAAATAAAAAATTAAACATATGGATGCATGTTTTTTTTGGTCATCGTCTCCGGGTGAGACCTAGGTTTGAGGTGGCAACCCTAGTAATATATAAGCTTCCCAAAATGGAATTCTGCCATAGGTAATTGTGGTCCAATCGGTTAAAGTATTGGGGCGCTATCTCAAAGATCCCGGTTGAGTCCAGTCCAGTGCGGTGGCAAAATTTTATTTCGGGAAAATTAAAAAAATTATAGTATAATCATTAATTACTAGATGGCGCCACCTTAGTTCTAAATTGTGTATTTAATTTGTAGGAATTTTGGAATGTGATTTTTTATTTAATAATAATTAATTTATATAAATAAAAAATTAAACATATGGATGCATGTTTTTTTTTGGTCATCATCTCCAGGTGAGACCTAGGTTTGAGGTGGCAACCCTATATCCAGACTAAGTTGAATCAAAGATAATTTAGATACAGTAATTTAAAATTAGATAATCAAGTAGCTTAAAAATAAAAATAATAATAAGATATAATTAAATAGAGTACACCTGACTGAAAAGACTTATAATTCTAGTTTATCTCAATAACAAATGATAGTCTAATAACAGGAGTTTGTTATGGTATTTTTTTACAAATTATAAACTACCATACATGACTTAGAGTACAGGCAACCCCCTATAACATGGTATTTCAACAATATAGTTTTGCGCTAAAATGATTAGAAAATTTCAGTAATTCTTATACGACATGATATTTATAAAATCTGGTTTTGCTTTAAAACTATTTAGAATTTGTGATAAATCTTAATTCCATGTAATACAGTTTTGCACTATGTAGATTTTATAGGAATCTAACTACTATGTTATATAAGAGTTACATGTAGTAGTTATTTATTTAGTGATAACAGTATAAGATATATTTTTTATTTATTTATTACAGATATTAAATTAATTATAATACATCATTGTGCTATTCTACTATTGTAAAATTTTTATATACAAATATTTTTATGAGGTATTGCATTATAGAAAAATAAGGTTGAGTTGTTATCAACTAAATGTGAAACAAATTAGTTTCTTGGAAGAACTTAAATATTGAATTCAAGAAAGTATATCATATATTATTATGAATATATCAGGAATCTTTATTGAGCCAAGAATATCAGTAAAACAAGCAAATATTGAAAGTTGCAAATTATATTTTATTAAGAAAATAAAATTAAATCATATTTTATAATTTAAAAAAGCAGATCTGAAAAGAACTAAAATTGTCTATTTCCAAATGATTAAAGTTAAGAAATTAAAACATATATCATTAAACTCATCTTCAAGGGCCTAAATCTGTATGTTAAAAGTTATAAAAATTTATTATGTAAGTTTGGTAGTCTTATTTTCACTACTGTACTAATATAGTTATGTAATTTAATTATTATTATTATTATTATTATTATTATTATTATTATTATTATCATTATTATTATTATTATAATACATTAGTTGGTAGTTTCAATACTGCTTGAGTAATATGGATTAAATGCAATTAAAAGATGTTCTTTTTTTTAATAGCATTTTTTTTTCTTTTAATTGAAACTTAAATGCAATTAATTTCTATAAATAATAAACTATATACAGTGGATTCCGCTTAATTTGGACAGCCGCATAATTGGGACAAATCTCAAAGAACGGAAACCAAACTAATAAACTAATAAAAACAGTCGATTCTGCTTAATTGGACCACCAGGCCAAATCTCAAAGAATGGAAACCAAACTAATAAACTAATACATAATATTATTATTAATACAGTGGATTCCGCTTAACTGGGGCAACGCATAATTGCGCCAAATCTCAAAGAACGGAAACCAAACTAATAAACTAATACATAATTTATCGGAAACCAAACTAATAAACTAATACATAATTTAAACGCTTAATTGGGAGAAACCAAATTAATAAACTAATACATAATTTAAATGCTTAATTGGGACCAGTAGCAGAAAAGCTCAAAGAACAGAAACCAAACTAATACATAATTTAAATGCTTAATTGGGACAGTAGCAGAAAAGGAATTTCAATTTTTGATATATGCTTAATTGAGACAGTAGCAGAAAAGGAATTTTCAATTTTTGATATATTAGTGATTTTTCGAAAGTATAGCAACACTATATACACTAATACTTGTTGTGTGCTTTCTTGTTTCGAAAGTATGCCAACAACATTAAGAATAAAACAGTCTATTACAGCTCTATAGCATGTACAATATTTTTTATTCTGGCATAACATTTTCGAACCTTAAGCGGTTCCTCTTCAGTGCCTCACACTTACAAAATAGAATACTAACTGAACTAAAGAACTAAGGAACCGCTTAAGGTTCGAAAACGTTATGCCATAATAAAAAATATTGTACTTGCTATAGAGCTGTAATAGACTGTTTTATTATAATATTTAAGCAAGTTGTTTTTTGATTATTTAAATCAACATTAAGAATTTTTTAAGAAAGCATACAACATTAATACTTGTTGTGTGCTTTTTTAAAAAATTCCTTATATAAAAATTATAACAACATTTTATTGTACCGGCGGTAATTTTTCAGGTATAAACCTTTCTACAAGACAAATAAACTAACATAATGGATGGGTTGTTTATCTTCTTATTACATACACATCGTCTACACACTGTCGCCGCACTAATATAAACATCCATTCTTTAGTAAAATTATAAGTAAATGTCATCATTGATAAATAATGCATAACAATACTTTATTCGGCAACACTAGCGTGATGAGAATCAGTTATCTATCGTCGTGAGTCTGGCAAGTGTGTGTCTACTTAAGAGTCAATCATTACTGTACCTAAATCAACTGTCTGAGGAGTGGGCATTACAGAAAGAAATTCCAGGAACATTCAAAAGAAAGCATGATGAAAAGGATCCAGAAATCGAAGAAGCATTAGATCAACGGATTTCTATAGTTAGCGAGCAAGGCGTGAATATCAGTGGCCCAGTGTTGAAGAAGAAGTCAGAGAAGATCAGTAAAAAACTAATAATTAGGTTTTAATAAATCATTAATCAATAATTAGGTACCTATTTTAATAAATCATTAAAATAGGTACCTAATTATTATATTTTTACCTATTATTTATTTACCTACGAATTACATATTATATTTTAGAATTTATTATTACTTTGTTTAATTGGGACAAAAGGGCTTGGCCCGACGTGTCCCAATTAAGCGGAATCCACTGTATTTGCAATTTATCTAATCTTAGTTGTTAGTATTGTCAAATAGCATCACCTTATTGAGTAGCATTGTCATATGTTATCTCCTATACTGCTAATATTTATCACAATTTATTATCAACATTATACAGTGGTACCTCACAATTCGACGTACTGCAATTCGACAGTTGAGTTTAGCAGAATGGCGTACGCATATACATGGAATTATGTGATGTCATTTGTTATTTATCAGTTCTTGTTTGGCTGATTTGATGTTTGCACATGTTGTTTGATTTAATTTTCAATTCTGCATTTTTCAGAAAGTAAAAAATTTGTGCATCCATAGTTATTATTACTTTCTTGGGTGAAATTTAGGGATGGGTTCAAAGAGAAGTGAACAGAGGAATAATTTAGGAAAGAAGAAAACTTGGTTGAGCCTAGAGAAGATGAAAGAAATTGCAGATAAAATGCAGAAAGGTACAACAATTATAGATGTAACTCAAGAGTATTCTCAAGTTATCCTGGGAACGCCAGGATAACTTGACAACATTTTGAACAGACAGAGATTATGGGTGCTAGAGTGTCTGTGAGCAATGAAGATAAGACTGATAAGACTAGATCTTTAATCAATGAAGAGATGGAAAAGTTGCCTCTCACTTGGATTAGATAAAGACAGATGAAGGGAGATCCAGTAACTCAGGCAATGATCTGTGAGAAAGCTAGGTTAATTTTCGAAGAATTGCAGAAGAAAACTCGAGGATGTACCTCAGATCAAACTGAGGAATTTAAAGCAAGTCAAAGCTGGTTTCACAGAATCAAAGATAGTACAGGATAAAAAAGACTTTATTCCAACATTCAAGAGCATTAATTGGGTGTATTGTGTATAAAATAGTGTATTTTGTAATTTAGTGTGTTATACAATAGTGTGGTGTATAAAATAGTGTATTTTGTAATTTAGTGTGTTATACAATAGTAATATGTATAGTAAAGTAAATAATATATTGTATCTCTTTCATCTCACCTGTTAGGAGAATGGGATGGGGATCCAACAACGAATCAATCTATTTTCCATAGTCTTATATGGAAAATATTGTCCCATATCGAAATTTGACAGTTTCTCAATTCGACACTAGTTCAGCGACAGATTAGTGTCAAATTGCAAGGTACCACTGTAATTAAAATTTAGGTAAAAATGAAATGCAATCATTTAATCCCATGATGTGGCATTGAGATGATCTTTAATTGCAAAACATTATTATTTAAATAATAACTTTTAAAGTAGTTAGTAAATTTTATGAAAATTTACTAATTATTTTAAAAGTTATTAGTGGGAACATGTAGATAGCTGTTATGATTAGGGCCACCGAGAGAAATTTTCGGGCCTGTGATAAATCTGTGGTCCGGGTCCCATTTAAAAAAATACATCACTTTGGTTTAATAAAAAAAAGTCATAAAAAATATTAAACATTTATTTAAAAAAATGTACAATAAATTCAAAATTTGATAAATTACATATCATACAAAATACAAATATTAAATAAAAAGAGAATTTTTAAATTTTTATTACCTCATCTGTGATGAAGCCAAAAAAATTTAAAAACCTTCGATGAGGGATGAATAAAAATTTTAAAACCCTCATCTATCAAAACATTGTTATATATAAAATAATTTATTTTGGCACAACTGCTTTGGGTGGTAGATAGTGCACTCCTGTAAACCTGCAAACTATCAGACACATTATGTGATATGTCAAGGCTCGACAATCAGGCCTTTTTTTGATACCGGGCCTGTGACAAAAGTCTCGGATGTCATCCCCTCTTGGCGGCCCTGGCCATGATGATGATTTTTTAAGCCTCTTTTTTATTCAGAAAGTAGAATAAAAATATATTTATTCAAATATAGTATGTAGTGTTGACAGCTGTTCCATGTGTCCAGACAAACTAGTTTTTCCAATTGAATGCTGGTAACCAGCAAAACTTCACAAAATCTAGTATTTATCTGTTAAATTTGGTTTAAATTATATGCAATTTGCAGGAATTGAAATATATAAAAATAAACGAAAATTTTAAATTCCATTATTTTAACATTTTTTTGTTGCTAGTTTTTATATTTACCATAAAGGGAATCATTGTATTCTATGAAAAATAGATCATTTAGATATACTATTGTTCTATATAGTATAGTATTGTATCATTTTTATTTTTAAATATTAGTACAGGTTGATGATCAAAAATCCGGCAATCAATATTCTGGTTCCATCAGTTTTTCGGCATGAATGTCGAAGCGCTTTTCAGTGCTGTTTATGTTTTGACGGACCTGTATATACTCCATATTCAGATGTTTGGTCATGCTTGCAACAGGGTTGCCAGATTGGCTTTTTTGACACCAAATGAACTCTTTTTGGCTTTTTTTAGACATGGTTGGTGTTAGAAATTTTTTTTTAACATTCTGGCATTTTTCTGGCTTTTTCTGTTTATTGGCATTATATAAAATCTTTTAACTTTTTCAAGGATATAGTACAGAGCCGGATTTGCATTTTTGGAAGCCCTAGGACGAGCAAGGCTTTGGGGCCTCTAAAAATTCAAATCAGCTATGTCTAATTTTAAAGAAATTCTAAAGATTCCTTATAACTTATAAGGAACCTTTAGAATTTTACATTAAATCTAACACTTTAAAAAAAATCCATTTTTTTTCTTATTAAAAGTTCAAAAAGTTGAAAACTGATTGATAGTTCTGGGGCTCCTAGAATCGCGGGGCCCTAGGACATGGCCTAGTCGGCCTATTGGTAAATCTGGCCCTGGTAACAAATTAAAATTCTGTAGAACTATTTTATTTAGGTGAATTAGCATTCTGTAGAACTAGTCTTTTATGTAGATATTGAACATTAAAATTTCTTTTTTTTTCATTTAGTGTTTAATTTTATTTCTTTAAAGCACTGTACAAGTAATCCTTTTCTGTTAAATATTATATACAGCATATATATATATTAGGGATTGTCTTTTTCCTGGATTTTGGTAATCCCGGGATTCCGGGATAAAAAATGTTCTTTTCCCGGAATCCCAGGATTTCCCAAGATTTTTGTAGATGGAATTAAAACTGAATATTTCACAGCATTTTATCTATTCATATATATATGTATAAATTACAGATTGAAACGAATTCAAAATTTACTTTTCAAAAAATTAACATTTTCTTTTTTTATTTTGAGACTATTTTGGCAATTGGCATTTAATATGAATGTAAGAAACACAAGAAATTTACACTTTTATTGCTGAGTTTACTTCTAAGTTTGGTTATAAATAATCCTGCAGCCAAAAAGGACCTTTCAGCTTGTTGGTGTTATAGATTAGAGAGCGTCCATTAATTTTATTATATTTGTTGTTTTTTCATCAGTTGCCTCAAAGATTTCAAACTTCATGGGTATATTCTTTGCAAGTGATTGACCTTCAGCTTCATTTTGAGGGTCTTTAGAAACACATTCAGTTTGTTTTTTGATTTGACACACCAATTTCTCACAAAGAGTCTGCTCATTATGCTTTCTTTCGCTCTCTGCATCACTCTTTTCCTCACAGTCGGAATGTGATGAATCAGATTGCGATGATTCAGAAGAAAACCCAATACAAGTTACTGCACGAATTTCAAATGTTCCAAATTACTTAAACAATTTTCATTAACCTAATTACTCAAGTTTTCTCGAATGCTGCAATATAAATATAATGTGTGTACATTGCGTAAGACTGTAAGTATTGATTATTGAAGTTAGTAATTCAAACTGGGAAATTCCGGGATAAAAAAATTTCCTGGGATAAATCCTGCAGCGAAAATCCCTAATATATATACATCAAAAATCTGGAATTTTCAAAAATCCGGCAATCCTCAGGTCCTGAGGTTGCCGGATTTTTAATTATCAACCTGTAGTTGTAATGTTGCAAGTAAATACCTAATGCCCCTTAAGGTTGTCACTATCATTACCACGTGTGAAGAAACAAAACCATCATTGCCATAGCAATGCAACAATTTGATATACATTTTACTTTAGCAATAAAGACAAATAATTTGAATTTGTAAATATTAAAAGTTAATTATTTATACTTTGCTGGAATAAAAGAGAAAATTTTAATACAGATAACTGCACTAAGAATCAAGCAGGGAAGGTGCAAATTCTGTAATGTGGAACTTATCAGGTCTTAAGGGTACCAGACTAAAATGTTTCAACTGTACAAATGTTTACTTTATTTCTTACAGTAGGGGCATATTTGGCTATTACAAATAGCAATCATTAGCCATTCAACTAATAAGTTCCCTACTATAAATATAAAATGATCCCAATTATAAGAAATAAAATGAACTTTTTATACTGTTTTACTGTTCTTACTGTAATGATGTGTCAAACAAGTTATTTAAAAGATCTGGTAGCTCATTTTTCTTAAGATATAATTCAGAAATATTATAGCAATTTGTAAATATTAAATATATTCATGTTAGAATAGAGAACTGCTTCTACTTAGGCTATTTTAGCAAATTAAGACAAAAAACTAGCACTTTCCAGCAGTTAAGAATGATTTATTTACAGTAACAAATGTTTTCAGCTATTCACCATCATCAGGTTACAACCTGAAGATGGCAAATAGCCAAAAATATTTGTTACTGTAAATAAGTCATTCTTAACTGCTAGAAACTGCTAGTTTTTTGTCTTAATTTGCTAAATATATTCAATTTCATATATGTATAGTGATTTAAAAAAATAAAGATTATGTATAATATTCTATCATCAAGTCATACAATAAAGCTTTAATTAAGAGAGAAATTTTATAAATCAATTAAGAATGCAATGCTCACCCATGATCTAATAATCTTCCATCAGGTGGATTAGAATGCACATGGGGCATTATTCCTGGTCCAGATGTTAGATGTGGAACAGATGCAGGCATAGAGGAACGATTTGGTCTCAGTGTGGATGACTGAATGGACGGAACAGGTTGGTTTCTCCAGCGGGTGTCGTCCAGTTTGATATTGTGATGTCACTGCCTAGATTGCTAGATTACTGAAAATACAAAAATATATTTGAGTTTTAATTCATAAATAAATTTTAAATTTAACAAAATCAAAGTTATTTTTTTTTAATTAATCTATTTTAGTCATTGCTATTAATCAAAACTTATATCAGCAGATTATTATAATCCAAAAATATATATATAAAATTTGCAATATTACATTTCAGAATGGAAATCTTTCTACATAGAATAAAGTAGCACTTAGCAAACTTTTTGTAAATGTGACCCAATCTTTATGATGACAAACTGTCATGACTTACTTAGCTTTAACAGACATAAACTGTGGCTATATAATTACAAACTATTTGCACTTCAGAAACTCTTTGTGACCCACCAAAAATTGACTTGACCCCATTAGTGGATTGGGATCCACAGTTTGGAAAATGCAAGAGTAAAGCATATAGAATTTACTGTACAAGTTGAGACCAAATGTAAATCTTTACAGAGAAAATGAGAAATTATTGTATACTTATTAAGAAAGTAGAATATTTAATGCCATTTTTGAAAAGTTATCTGATTATGACATTTCTGTTTTTTCTAATGTATATTTTTCAAATCTTTTCTTGTAGATACTGGTGCAATATTCTGAAATACCATTAATGTATATCAGATAAAATAACTGATACAAATGTTTTATCTATGTTTCATGATTAATATTATAATTTTTATGCATAAGTTTATATATAGTGGTACCTTGGTTAACGACCAAAACTATCGTTATCCAAGGTGTGATTCCCCATAGGATTTAATTGAAAACTGATTAATTCATTCCAGCTCCTTCCAACCATAGTAAATATTAAAAATGCAGATAAAACTCATTTAAAATGTCCTAAAAATACGAAAAAATATCATTTATTTATTATATTTGCTACAAAAAAAAATTAACATTAATAAAATGAATTGTTCACGAAAACAGTTTTTAATTATCAATCTTCATCAGAAGGACAATTGGGCTCACTCTGGAGTTTTTTGACAAACGAGCCCAGAACTACTGATTAGCAGCTTATAGATTCAACGATTATTATACAGATAAGATTTGATTTTGTCTTTTGATGGCGAACGAACAGTGACATGCACTCGCCGATTTATTGTCTATATGAACTGTAGGATCTCGGA
>AYEL01088376.1:0-19571 GCA_000484575.1 Olivierus martensii
CTGCGAGTGCGTGTCACTGTTCGTTCGCCATCAAAAGGCAAAATCAAATCTTATCTGTATAATAGCTGTTGAATCTAAAAGCTGCTAATCAGTACTTATGGGTTCATTTGTCAAAAACCTCCAAAGTGAGTCCAATTGTCCTTCTGGTGAATATTGATAATTAAAAAATGTTTTCATGAACAATTCATTTTATTAATGTTAATTTTTTGTAGCAAATATAATAAATAAATGATATTTTCCATATTTTTAGGACATTTTAAATGAGTTTTATCTGCATTTTTAATATTTTCTATGGTTGTGGGGAGGAGCCGAAACAAATTAATCAATTTTCAATTAAATCTTATAGGGAATCGCACCTTGGATAACAATAGTAATCCATTCAAGGATTATCGTTGTTAACGAAGGCACCACTGTATAAAGCATAAATATCTCTTATATTTGTAGGTTACAAGTGAATATTAAATTAAAATACAGTTATTCCTCTAGTTACAAACATAATTCATATGTAAGTTTTGTTCATTAATCAGGTTGTTTGTAATTTAGATAATGCCATCATTTTAACTCCGAAAGTACTGAAATAACTTTATATATTGTATATTATAATATACTTCATAACTAACCAATTAAAAGTTTCTTATTTCATAGATTTTAAAAGTTTTAAATATGTAGTGAGGAATTTTTGGTGTAATCACTACCAACTTGAAATACTGCCATAGTATATTAATTAACTGTGTAATTTTTACATTATATTGGTTTCTAGAACATTTTGCTATATTATTATTTAAAATTATTGTAAGAATTTTTGAAATTTTGTGAGTTTTGAAAATGAAATTTCACATTTGTAAATATGAATGTTCATAACTATAAGAACATCTTTATTTAAAATTTCTTATTAGTTGATTTATTTATATTTTTATATATTGTTTGTTGCTCTTAAATATCATATTACTAGTATAATATTGTTCTATTTGATGCTTTCTCTTTCAGTCAGAGAACAATATGAAATGATAGCATTGCTTAACTGCAATTAGGTAGTCTACCTAGTGCCAAGAGAATTTAATTTTTTCTGACTTACATAAAATACTTTAGTCTAAATTATTTGTGTAAACCAGGGAATTTCTGTATATTAAATAATAATAATAATAATAATAATAATAATGTACAAGTATTTGGGATTCCAGCAAGTCAGACTCACAAAACAGAAGAAAACTAAACAAACATTGTCAAAACTATACACCAACAGAATCGATTCTCAAAACACATCTGAATGGAAAAAACAAGTGAAAGCCATCAACCTAAACAAACATTGTCAAAACTATACACCAACAGATTAAATAACATTCTAAATAAACATTGTCAAAACTATACACCAACAGATTAAATAACATTCTCAAAATATCTGAATGGAAAAAGCATAGTGAAAGCCATCAACACATTCGCCATATCTATACTGACTTATTCGTTTGGAGTGATACAGTGGACACAGACAGAACTTGAATCACTCCAAAGAATACTAACTTACTCCGTTGGAGTGATACAGTGGACACGGACAGAACTTGAATCACTCCAAAGAAAACACGAACAGCGCTTACAAAATACCAGTACCATCACCCGAAATCTGCGATAGAGAAAGAACTACTCATCCACACAAAGGTGGACGTGTTCTTACTGACATCCCACATTTACACGACAGACAGATCTATAATCTGAGAGAGATCTTCCATAAAACAACATACATCACAACTACACAAAGCTATAATCTTGGCTGATAATAAACAACATACATCACAACTATACAAAGCTATTGTCTTGGCAGATAGACCACTAAATCTTCAGAACAACACTCCATGCCAAGTAGACAACACTGCACACACATTAAATCTACAGAACGACACTCCAAACTACACACATACAAGAAAAGAAAACATCCTGGTGTAGAAAGGAACTCCATGGCAGACACCAAATACCTTCAGAAATACTTTATAAATGCCAAAGCATCAAACAGCTGGTTAGTCAGGGGGATCTATTTACAGAAAACAGAAGGTTTTTAATAGAAAATACAAGACGTCAAACAGCTGGTTAGTCACGGGGATCTATTTACTGAAACAGAAGGGTTTATAATAGCTATACAAGACCCCAATAATAAACATGAAAAACTATAGAAAAAATATACTGAAAGAGAGCACATTAACAAATGACATATGTAGGAAATGCCACATATGTCCAAAACAATTCAACATATTATATCAGGTTGCAAGCTGTTTGCACAAATAGACTACCTGCACAGACACAACAAAGTAGCAAACATAATACACCAAAAGCTTGCAACCAAACACAAACACACACACACACAAACACACACACACACAAACAAACACACACACACAAACACACACACCATATTACAAATACATACCAAACACAATCTTAGAAAACTCAACACACAAGATGTACTACGATAGAACAATCCTAACAGACAAAACTGTACACCATAACAGACTAGATATCACTCTCATAGATAAACAAAACAAAGTTACTACATTATAGGCATCTCAATACCCGACACACACAACATCCAGGATGCATTCACCCAAAAAGTTAGCAAATACACAAAACTTTTACAAGAAATTAAGCATCTTTGGGGAATGCAAAAAGTAGTCATAATACCCATCATTATTTCCTCAACAGGAGTAATCCCTCACACCCTACACAAAAGCCCTCATTCTCTCCTCCACAGGAGTAATCCCTCAAACATTACACAAAAGCCTCAAAACATCTACATCCCAAGACATACATAACACTACAAAAAGAATCTCTACTCAAATTTTCTCAACAGGAGTAATCCCTCACACACTACACAAAAGCCTCAAAACTTTAGATGCATCCAAAGACATACATAACACTACAAAAAGCATCACTACTCAATACATGCCCCCAAGACATATGTAATACTACAAAAAGCATCACTACTCAATACATGCAACATAGTAAGAAGTTTCTCACACTACACAGACAGTTTAGTTAACACACCATTAAACATCACAAGTAGCTATGTCTCGATTCGCGTCCGACATAGCACTTTACACCAGAAATACTCCGTGCCCACATTGATGTACTATAACAAATAATAATAATAATGATATTGAAAAAAAAAATTTACCTGTTTTTTAGCAGCAGCATGGAGAATATTAGCAATCAGTTTACCAGCAGTTCCAGAAATGATACATGGTGCAGCTATTTTTTTAAGGAATGTTAATGGTACAGTACCATCTTGTATCATAGGTGCAATCATTTCTCCTAGATATTCCCAAAATCTTGGAATATCAATTGCTGAATCTTCTGCCATTTCTAATATTGGCATATAGCTATAAAAATTATAAAATAATTTATTTTAATAAAATGCTGAATTAATAATTAACTATTTTTTAAATAATAATACAGTCAAACCCAATAAGATGCCATCATCCGTTTGACAAGATTTTGGCAGCTAATTGGTGTTGGCGATTCATCGAAAACACATATATTATAAAAATGAAAATGAACTCTGAATTTATTATACAGTACAAATGTACTGTGTTTATATAATATACAGTATGAATGTACTGTATATTATATAAACATATAAAACTGTGTTTATTAAATTTAATTAATATAATTAGCATCCAAACTTAACATTTCTAAAAACTATATACTTCACAATAGTTATTTATTTATTTATTCATTATGTACATATATGATAGGTATACTATACTTTATAGTATAGCATATGTATCGTATATATACAGTATATACTATATAGAAAATATGTCTATTTGGTGTTCTGATCTCTATTTTCAGTTCTCTGTAAAGTACAATGCTCATAGCTTACTATACAGTATCCTTATTTGCTCGGTATGCAATAAACAACGGAAACAATCTGGTTCTTATGATCTTAAATTTTCTACAATCTAGCTGTGAACCAGTCTTAAAGAGATACACGATTAACTGTTAACTTCATCTCTCCCACCCACTGATTATAAATGAATCCAGATAGCTTTTAATATTGTATATAGAGTACTGATGAATTTCAGGATGTAAGTCACTTTAAATGTCCCTGGCAGATGAACGAGGACAGGACAAATACAATACCAAAAGGAATCTTTGTTCAGATATTTTTATTGGTAGATGGCATCTTATTGGGGACCTTCCCTATTCCATTAACATAGGGAAGATCTGTTCTGCCAAATTTCTTGGCGGTTAGTGAGGATGGCGGCTTAATGGGGGCGTCTTATCGAGGTTTGACTGTAATATATATAATAATTAATATAATTTTAATATATAAATAAAATTAAACTGGATATTTTAATCCATAATTGACACTTTTCTAAATGCTTTGTTATTACTTCAGAACTAATTACAATAAAGTAAACACTAAACAGCAGGTGTAAAACGAACAAAAATAACTCTTTAATGCTAACGTTTTTGATGCATTCGTATCATCTTCAGGCATAGAAATAAATACAACATACCACAATAAATAAACAAGCCAGTACAAATTTTAAAATAAATCATTATTTTAAAAGTTTTACTGGCTTGTTTATTTATTGTGTTATGTTGTATTTATATCATTACAATAAATTTTTAAAATAATTATTTATTTTAAAAATTTGTACTGGCTTGTTTATTTATTGTGTTATGTTGTATTTATTTCTATGCCTGAAGATGATAAACAGTTTTAACAATTTATAATATTTCTCGAATATTATTCGATAAAAAACATGCACGCATTTACAATATATACACATTAGCACCTTTTTTATTAAGGAATACTTTACTGTCAGGTATCGACAGTGCAGATAGATCATTTTTTATATAAAATCCAGGCATTCGTAGAAGAGAATATAATTATTTTCTTCTAATGAAAAAATTCATGTGAAGTCTTCTGTATCTGATTGATACTTCTATCGATTTTTGCTCGATAACCACAGATATTTCATTAGTAATCAAGAGTTGTACGGATTGATTGAATACTTCTGACGATTCGATTCCGAAATAAAAAATAAAATTAAGTAAATCACATTTTTATGCATAAATGAATATCTTGTATGTATTGTAGTAACTATAAATATCAGAAATGTAGGCAGGATTCGATTATAGTTGGCCATAAGAGTTGCAATGCCAAATATAGCGAAAATCGATTAAGAATCAGATTCTTAATCGATTATGTAGTAATTATTTTAGATTTTTGCATTCAAGAGAAGAATAGAGTTGAATAATTGTATTTAATTAATTTGAGAGTAAAAATTTCTTTTATGTAAAATAGAAAATGGCATATATCACATAATCATTTAAAGATTTAAAAAAATAAAAAATGTCAAAATCAGTATGGAAAGAAACGATTGTCCCAATTAAAATAGCTTTAAATGTATTATTTAAAAATATGATTTAAACATAGATTAAAAATATTTTTTATTACAGATTAAAAAATTTTTAAACTTCAACTATCTTCTCCAAAATTTGTGAAACTTGAGAATAGCAGAAACATAATACGAGTCCTATGCTTGTCTATACATAAAGAAGTAATTTTTTTTTGTCAGATAAATATCTTTTGTATTAAATGAAGAGAAAAAAAAGAAATTTTGCATTACTTTTTTTTTTTCATATTTTCTTACTTTAATCTGGAAGAGTCATAAGCAACTGTATATAGTTCGTTCTGTTTAACTTGACGGCTGTTGTACGACGTGCTGTTTTGCTAAGAAAAATAACGATTAATTTCGGAAAATGGAGTCTCAGGCATAAGATGAATGGAAAAAGAGAGAGAGAGAGAGAGAATGATTTATGGAACTTGAGAATATTTTAAATTTATAGAAATATACAATCATATAATTTTTCCCAGATAAAACTTTCTTCTTTTAACAGTTCTTCAGAGAATGGTTTCTCTAAATAGATAGTATCTCTTTCATAAAATAAATCTGGTTTAGGACACTTTTGTTTTCCAGTCTTATATACAACCGGTTAAACGGTATTTAAGTACACGGACCAGTAAATGACGTTAAAGACGAAAAATGAAGTGGGAAATACGACCCTAGACACTTTATCGATGAAAACTGCTGCCTCTCGATGCCTGTGATTTGGTAACTGAACTGAAGACGTTTTGATGCCGTTGGCAATTTGCACTTGCTGAAAAAAAAAAGAAAAAATATATATTAATATTCTACTGTAGTTGCAATGTCTTAATCTGTTTTATAGTCTGCGGTTTGCTCCTAACTTCACAACAACATAATATAATTATAACTTTATAACAATGAAGACCAAATTTCCGCTATTCTTTCGAACAGATTTACACATTTTTCTGTCCTTCAAAATTTGCAGATTTAGAACTACAATATATTTAAATATATAAGTGTTTAAATCTATTTTATATTGATAAATTGCACGGAATTATAGTGATAATTTTTCAGATTTTTTACAATGTTTCTTATAAAATTGAAGTATTAACTATATGAAGATAATAAATATCATAACGAATCAATCAAACAAGGGAGAGACATAATGAAAATTAATCCTCAATTTTAATTATGTCTCTCCCTTGTTTATGCCCTCATTTATTATAACTATCAACTTTTTGATCGTTTAAATATGAATTAGAAAATTCGTATAAATATTATCGGATTTCAATGAAATTTGAAAAAATTTGAGATACATATAAAAGGATCAAATATGTTAAAATGGTCGAATTCGAATCATTATTACCGACCTAATAAAATAAACGTTATAGGCAGTAAGAATTAAGAAGAAGAAAAAGGAAAATTGATCGAGATGATTCCGATCTTCAGGTAAAATATAAATATCGATCAAAATTAATAATAATAGATCACATAATTGGAATAGCAGAAAGAATTTTATGATTGAATCATCGATCTTTCTTACTGTTTTTATACGTTAAATCGTAGCATTGACGGTTTCGCATAAGTTCATTACTATTATTAGTTATTATATTAATTTTTCCTTTAGGTTTGGAAATTATTTTCACTTTTCATTATTCCTTTACATTTGAAAAAAAAAACATTACAAGTATTGGAATATAATATTAGAAATTACAAGTGCAAAACAAAGGAAAGAAGTTATCCAGAACGATAACATTAATTCATACAATTAACATTTATAAGTTGTTGATAATTCAGTAAAAAAATAAATGTTTTAGTTAATATTTAGCATTTGTATTTATATAAATTCTAATAATATGTAAACATCTTAAACATTGATAAATTAATATAACTTTTACAGGAAAAAGTGACCATCCATTCACAACTACACAAAGATAAAAATTCAAAAATAAGCTCTAATAATATGTAAACATCTTAAACATTGATAAATTAATATTTTTACAGGAAAAAGTGACCATCCATTCACAACTACACAAAGATAAAAATTCAAAAATAAGTCTGTCAAGGAGACAGCATATAGAAGTAATTCAGTATTCCGATGTGTAAATGAATGGGAGCAAAAAGGAATAAAGGATCAATGAAGACCATCTCACTCGTCTGTAGATGACTTTGTTCTCCCAAACATCGAATGAACTACAGTACTAGAAATGTTAATAGATCTCATCAAAGAAAGTAAGAAAATAAGACTACAAATGAACTATAAGAAGACAAAGTTTATTTCAATGCAGAAATAAAGCCTCAATTAGTGATAATAAATTGGACAATTGAAAGAATCGAAGAATACAAATACTTAGAACAAGTAATCACAACGCAAGAAGAAGAAATGAGAGAAAGTCGAAATAGAATGCAATTGGGATGACTGCATTCTGGTCGATACAGCAACTTTCTATGAGCTAATAGGATAACACTGCAGTAAACTAAAAAGTAAATTCTTTAATATATGCATAATACCAGTAATGACTTATGGCTGCGAAACATGGAAGAAAAGAAATTAACAACAATCAAAAGAAGCATGGAAAATATATATCAGGATTCAGCAGACGAGATAATAAGACAACATTTGGATAAGATAACAGAATAGAAAACATAACAGCAATAGTTAGAAACAGTAAATGGATTTGAGATGTCACATAGCGAGATTTAAAGGCAACCGATGAGAAAAGATAATTACAGAATGGCAACTAAGACAAGATGAAAGACATTCTGGCCGACAATACAACAGATATAGAAATGACATTAAAAAAATAATGGATGCTAACAGCACAAGATGGAACAGCATATATGGAAACAAAAGAAAGAAAATAATATACAGTAGTGGATTAAATATACAAATATTGCGCTTAAAATGATGATGATAATGATTGTAGATCAATAAGAATAATTATTTATAAACATGTAACCATATTTCCACAAAAGGATCTTTCTATCTCTTTGTATTTTATAAAAAAATTATTTTTAGCATTTTTTTTTATTTATTTTTGAAACATAAATAGTAGAATAGATAAGAACTTCCCGATTGATCTGATTTCTCTTTCTTTCGGAAACTTGGTTTAATATTTTCCAAGGAGGATTGGTCGTTTGTAAAGAAGTAAAGAAAATCTTTCTCAGTTTGGAAACGATTCCCATCGGATAGTCTACTCGATAAGAATTGGTGATGCGATGACTGTCCAAAATCTATACTTCTTTCACTGTCTGTCTCTAATGGTTTTTGAAACAAAAAATTATATCGGATATTTTTAACTATTCGGCACTACTCAAATATCGACATTTTAACGTTATCGCTACCTATTTTCATATAAATCGCGGGAATTTGATAAGAATAGAAGTTATTTCTTATGTATTTTTATTATTTGATATCTGCAGCGTATGCTAAAGTTGTCTTATCTTATTCTGCTTACATATTAATTGAAAGTGTGTAGATAGTTGTAAAGTCTTCTCTCAGTTGTTAAGCGAAGACTGTTAAGAATATGTGATCTGAATAAAACCATTCTATACTAACTTTTTTGAAAATTTTGAACATCTGTGTCATCCTATATCAGATGATTATCCTTATAATAAATTTTATTAAATTTTAACAGCATAAATTGCTGATTAATGGAAACTATTCAACTTAACGATAGTAATATCTCTTTAAAGCTAGCCAATCACCATCGAGTACACAAAGTGTCGCATTGCCAAGACGCGTCGCTTTCCTATTTACCACCGTGTAATAAGAAGGCGAGCGACGTGTCTTGGCAAAGCGACGCGTCGTGACGCTTAGTAAACTCGATGGTGATTGCCTAGCTTTAAAAGATTGTAACTCGAAAACGATGCCATTTAGACATATGTTCATCCGACATTTTCGACTTGTTTCGAGGTCCCCTATCAATATATAAAATTTTACGACGAAGTTTTTTTCTTCACCCTGTGTAAGGGATGTTATCAATTATTTTAAGCTTTCGGCCGAATGTCTAAGCTGAAAAATTAATTTCAGAAGCGATCAATTTTTCTAACTCTTATCGATAAATGACAATTTATTGATAAAAGAAAAATTATTAGAAAAATGAAGATAACAATTTATTGTTTACACAAGTTAGAACCACTTTCTGAATATTTTTTCTTTGTTATCCTCTCTGGCTATCTAATGCATCACTAATCCAGATTCTCACTTAAACTAGATGACATCTCCCCATTTAATCTAGTTTAGCAAGTATTTACTAAAATTTACTTGAATTTAAAGTCTGTTTTCATTTCTTTAGATTATCTGAACATAAAACTATGGTTTATTTCACATTATTTAACATTACCTATTAAAAAATTTCATTGTTGAAAATGCTACTCAGTTTTACTAAATATACGGATTTTGTCCAAAATTATTAGTTCAGTTTATTCTAGGTGTAAATATTTTTAATTATTTTAAGTAAATTTGGAAGAAATTTAGATAAATTTTATTTTTAAATGTAAAAAAATCTTTCTGAGTTCCAATTAGTGTACTGTATATAATTTTATATAAATTTAACAACTCATCTATGTAGTTGAAGTCAATTTAATTTGGGAATGAAAGTTAACAACAGGAAATTATCAAACTTCGTTCAATTATTCGATCAATTTTAATAAATAAAACTCATCTATGTAGTTGACGGAAATTTAATTTGGGAATAAAAGTTAACAACAGGAAATTATCAAACTTCGTTCAATTATTCGATCAATTTTAATAAATAGTTTGCTTTACTTCTGTAACAAAATTGTAGTAAATTATTTATTTAAAATTACGATGAGCTACAGTCATTAATTATGGCAGACTGGAGATGTAGCATTTGTCATTATTTAAGAAGTTAAAGACGTAACGATATCGAAAGATGATAATTCGAAAAGTAATTTACATGAAGTTACTAAGGAAAAAAAAAATCTCTAAAATTAGGAAGTAATAAGGATTTTATTGCATTCAGAAATAATACTATGTAAAGTGTCAGATCAGTTCGATTTATTCAGTAATTGATGATTAATAGTAAAAAATTCGATCCTTAAATTAATTGTAAAAGAAAATTGCTCTTTGTTCTGAAAAAAAAACAATAATATTTTATGTAAATTAATACTGTAAACAATTTTCAATAAGATTCTACTTTGATTGCCTTGCGCTCTCGCGTCTTATCCTCCTGCGACGCGTCTATGAAATAATAAGTTGCGTTATAACGCGCCTTAATGCCTGTCGATTTATTTCATGCTCAATAAAGTAGACGTTAATGTGCATTTGAATGATATTTAACATCTACTTCATATTATCATACAATGCATATTATATGATAGTATGATTATATATTATCATCATTTAATATGCGCGCGCGGCGCCGCGAAAACGCGAGGCAGTAAAAGTAGAATTTTACTAAATTTTCAATGCCAATCAAATCATGCTTCCCTTAGTTTGCTTTTTCGTTTAGTAAACTTATAATTAAGTTAAATTATTTGTTACGCTTGTCTAACATGCTAATAAACTGGTATTTTTACATTTTTCTAAAGATTTACATCAACCAACGTAATGTTTCAGAAAATATGTAAAAAATCCCATATTGAGGCAATTTCAGGCACTAAAAATAATGTTTGAAAAACCGCAGACTAGATTTACTATATAAAGAATAATTATATGATAAATATAAATATATTAAAGAAGAATACTTACTACACCCTGTATCTGTACATATTTATCATTTAGAATATTTATAAACGCATATTCCATGAGAGCAGAAAAGATGAAGACCGTACAAGAAGACATAAAAATATCTATGGCTTTAATATAAGAGACGGGAGGCAGAGATTTCTGAGATTGAGCGTGTTGAGTAGAGAGTGTCAACAGACTGGTGACGCACAGAGTGATGCGTGCGGGCACCGCATCTGGCTTAATCCAGAAAGATATCCAGGACATGATGACTATTAGGCAAGTCGGGATATAAGTATGGAAGAGATAATAACCCAGACGACGCTTCAGAGTAAATGTCACTTCGATACAAGTGAAATTTCCTACGATCGATACAAGAACGGTTAGAGGAATTTAGGAAGGATGAAGGATAAGTTATTTTTATCAATTACCGGTTGAATAAACTTGGGTGCAGTATCCCAAAGAGGAATCTACCAAGTAGTGTTGGGGTAGCTCGATGAATTCGTCGACTACCAGAGGGGATTCCAGTTCCCAATCGAATATCAAGTCGTCAGTGGTGTAAGAAACTGTAAATAGGCCATAAATCGATTTTAATAACTGGATCAAAAAAGAGAGTTTAAAGGCCGTGACACACTGAACGCGACGCGAAGCGGAGCGGAGCGAAGCAAAGATGAAAGAAAAATTTGCATCCTTCGCTTCGCGTTGCACTGCCCGCAGGTTATCTATATTTTAGCCGAGTTATTTCTCATTTTTCATGGATTTGCCGATAAAGATCGTTTGCGGAATGTGGTTGACATTGGTTGATTTGTTGTTAGAAAGAAGTGATCGTATATTTAGGTATTCTTTTAATATCAAGCCATATAGACATGATCTTTTTATACTTCTAAAACAAATTCCATATCTGAATCACAATTACACGGTTAAACTTCCGCCATTTTCCAAGTATATAAGACATTCTTTTCTATTGGTTGATTGCTTCCTTCGCGTCTTGCCGCACCGTATTGTTCACCTGTGTCGATTTGTCAAAGTTCGATTTATTTCATCTCCTTTCGCGCAGCTACGCGCGTTAACTGGAGCAGCCGCACGGGAAAAGATAGTCCAAGAAACATTGTACGAGCGTAACCGCGCAAAGGAGCTTTCTTATGATTCGCTTCGCGTCGTGTTCAGTGTGTCACGGCCTTAACAAACAGTACTTACTGCTTTCTATCTTCATGGAGCAAGTTTGCGTATCGTGAGGATAAGATTCGAATTTCATGGCGCAGGAAAGTAGTAGTGTTAATCTAAAACAGAAACTGTAAATTAAAACTTTATAATTTTTTCTTAGCTTAAATAGACATATTAAATCCAAATACTATCTTGTTAATGCTGATCTTTTATTTTTAATAAAATATGATTGGACTTCAGAGTTCGTGTGAACAAATGCACTGGGGCATACTTTATTGAATAAATCCACATTTTTTTTAAAGAATTGCTAAAGTAAATATTGAAAAATACTTAAAATCAATTAATTTATCATATTGAGGAACATTTTAAGATTGGCAGCTTTAAACTTCTAAAATTGTCAAATTCGTACTGTAGGTATGAATTTAAATTTTGCTCTATCAAAACGAATATTTAAACGTTCGATTAAATTGAATATATGAAATTAAACTTCATTTATTTTTTTCTTTGCAGGAAATATGCAGAAATAATGTCACTCTATAAATCTATCTTTCTCTCTTTTATAATGCTGATAATTTTGATATTATTTTAATAAAAGTTCGCTTCATAAATATGATACAATTCAGTACTCATAAACTTTTCAAATGTTGGACCAAGGATGCAGTTTCTAATATTTACGATTTTTTTGGATAAATCTTTAATATAACTGAGCCATCGATTTGCACTTTTCAGAACATGTTAAGGCGTAAATCTTCTGTTCTCTAACGTAAAAAGAAAGTATATATCTCAGAAACTGCACCCGAAAGATACCTGATTTTATTGAAAAGTTTTCTCAACTTACTATACAACAATCTGTTGATCTGTATCAATTTTATGTGGAGGACATTATACGGAATAGGAGAAAGCAGAAGAGCTCTCTTTCAACCAGTAAAAAGGTCAATAACCCATCATATAACGGAAGTTGAAGAAAACATTTCAGGTTTCTCTATCTCTCTCATATACTGGGTTATTGAATAGCAGTAAATATTCTTTTAAATTATATTTCGGGAATATACTATAAAATTTCAACTTTAAATTATAAATTCATTTGTATATTTTTTCAAATCATTTAAGTTGGAGTTTTACAAACCATGAGCCACCATCACTGCCATCAGGGGGCCGCAAAAAAGGTGATATGGACAAAATATCACTTAATTACTATACTACATTAGAGAAAATTCAGGTTTCTATATATCGAAATTTTTCTGACACTTTCAATTTCGATATATGGAGGTTTGACTGTATTTTTAACAAAAAAATCAAAAGAATCCATAAGATAATGATTTTTGTTAAAAATAAATATTGAGGATTGTATTTTCTTAACTTTAATAAATATTTTTAACAAAAAAAAATCGAAAGAATCCATAAGATAATGATTTTTGTTAAAAATAAATATTGAGGATTGCATGGCTGACACAAAATCATCGTGACTGAGACAGTAAATCTATCTTCAAAAAATTTTCCCAATTTTCGTAATAATAATCTATAATTTTAATATGCAATCGAGGGAGAACACAAAAATTGTAACGTGAATATTAATTTAAAATAAAATAATTGAAGAAAGAGAAGGAAAAAAAAAACATAATTGTCTAAGACATAAAAATGCAACGTGAAAATTAATTTAAAATAAAATAATTGAAGAAAGAGAAGGAAAAAAAAAACATAACTGTCTAATGAAAATTCATTTTCATCTACATCGTGTTTGGTTATTTTTGTTTTTCACCCAGAAATGTATCATGCCTTGAAGGTAACTTTCCTGCATATAACCGTGTTTATCTGTAGCGAAACAACACAATAGAAACAGCACATTTCAGTATCAATAAAGAGAACTATTTGATATTACTGAATTCTTTCAGATATTTTATTTAACTCTTAACTGTGTATATCATAACTTTATTTCAACATCTAAAGGCAAAGCAAACTATAAATAAAATATCTGAAAGAATTCAGTAACTCTTAACTGTGTATATCATAACTTTATTTCAACATCTAAAGGCAAAGCAAACTATACATTAATTTGAAATGTTAAGAAAAATCGAAAACAGAAAATAACTGATTAAAATGCACATTCATATTAATATGCACGAAATTATTACAATAATATACGATCTCATAATGAACAATGAAAATTTTTAATTTAGAAATTTATGGCCGTATCCCATTTTTGACACTTTAAAAACTCAAGTTTGAAGAGAATTTTTACTGTTTTTCTCTTTTGGGACTTAAAAGAGAATAAAGAACGAACTGTCAAATAATTGAGGAATATATACATTGAGGAATTTATGAAAATTTTTTAAATATTTTTTGTAGAAAACTCGAAGCATTCTATAAATAAGTTATCGGATCCCCGGATATCTGCCAACTTATTTTGAGAGATACAAGACTAAGAGATGTGAAATTAAGAAAGAGATGTGTAAAATTTCACGATATCTTGTGATATTTTTTGGAACTTTGAAATCAAAATATTTATTTATTAATCCTCGTGAGATGAATAAATTAATAATTTTAATGCCCTATCTGCCAAGAAAGTTTTTGAAAGATGCGAAGTTATGTTGTTTGAGATGATATTCTTGAGAGATTCAACAGAATTTTCATATTTATTAACTAACATTTTACAAATATGAAGAAGACACAGCCGAATATATTATTATTATTACATAGTTGATGATACCTTTTTTTTTTATACTGCAGAAAGTAAGACATACACTTTAATATAGTTTCCAATAATCACATATATATGATATTAAGAGTTCATCCTATTTTGTCAAAAATATGAGCCAAGTTCATATAGGCCTATGTGAGTGATTGTCTTTCTGCAGGTAACAAAATGTCTTCTCTCATTATAATAAAATACTATATATTGCTATGAAGATTATTTGCAGAGATTATTATATTTTTATATATAGAGGTATTTGAATTATTATTAAATTTTTTATTCAATAATAATTATTTCAACATAATTTTTCATTCCTTGAATTTACATGAAAATATTTTATTATTAAATATTTTATTAGATTTATATCGATTAAATTTAATAAAATAAAATAAATTTAATAGATATATACTAATAAAGTATTAATAAATAGGAGTAAATAATATTAATGAACTCCATTATAAATAAGTATATAATGTTGTGATCTTCTTAAGATAATATAAAAACTTTTAAATTATGACGAAATATGGAAATTATGATTTGATTACTTAAAAATGAGAAGTAAAATTTTTCTTTTTAATTAATAAAAAAAATAATAAATAGTATATCTGGATTTCTTGAAACATTTGAAATTTTGTTTATTAAAACAGTAACCATAAAACTTTTTAAGGATCGAGGCTTAAAAATTATAATTTTAGATTATTATCCTATTCAAATGCTTTGTAATGTATATACATATGTATATAATGTTGTGATCTTCTTAAGATAAAATAAAAACTTTTAAATTGTGACGAAATATGGAAATTATGATTTGATTACTTAAAAATGAGAAGTAAAATTTTTCTTTTGGATGCAACTACTGATCAAGATGGATGGCTAGAGTTTAATTAAGTTTGGGACTAGTTGAAATCGTTAATCTCTTGACAGAGAACGGAATGGTCTGGACATCTTTCTTATAATGATAAAAGATTAACAACTGTTCAATCGTGTCCTTCGGGACTTGCATATAGTGAAGAAGATCTAACGAGATTATCTCTTTCTTCTTTCCATCTAGCTGATTTTAAAATAACTTAATTTTCGGTGTAATCTTACGTAGACACGAAACAGTCAAAATGCGATTTGTTCTAATTCGAGTCTGATGAACATACTTATCATAGTAGCCTTCCTATCTAAAAAGTAATTAATTGGTATGATTAAAGTGACTTTCTCTGTTAACACATTTGAACTAGATGATTCTCTAAGATGGTGTAACGTATAACAATATTTGCAGGTAAAGAACAATATAGTACGGTTTACTTTTTCTATAAAAAATAGCTAAAATATTTGATAATAAGATATCATTTATATATGTCCCAACATACATATATAGGTTTGCGTTAATAAATTTGAAAGTATGGAATTTTAGCAACTATATGTATACAGGGTGAAGAAAATCTTCGTCATAAAATTTTGTGTGCTGTTAGGGAACCTCGAAACAAGTCGAAAGAGTCTAATGAACATGTGGTTTAAATGGCGCTGTTTTCGAGTTATAACCCTTCAAAGATAGCCAATCACCATCAAGTAGACAAAGCGTCACGATGCGTCGCATGCCTTCTAACAAATCGATACTAAGTAGGAGAGCGACGCAATGCAACGCGTCTTGGCAACGCGACACGTCGTGACGCTTTGTCTACTCGATGGTGATTGGCCAGCTTTAAAGGGTTATAACTGAAAACGGTGCCATTTAGACCATATGTTCATTAAACATTTTCGACTTGTTTCGAGGCCCCCTATCAGTACACAAAATTTCACGACAAAGTTTCTGTTCACCTTGTATACAGTTGCTAAAATCACATGCTACAAGATACGTGGTCGACTACTTCAAAGACAAATATAATATTAAATCTCTAGTTATTTTTAAAAAATTCGAGATTATTATTCCTGAAACATATTGGAAAGAATACTTACTTGACCATATACAGAATGGAATTGTCGCCGTATAGCCAGATATAATGGTTGGGAATAGTCATTTCTTGGAAGACTACGCTCTTGGCGTTCTTGAAGAAAGAGTCGGGTCTCCACATCCTAGATAACCAACTGACAGGTAGCAGTCGATATTTGGACGAGGAATTATTGGGTAACCGAAGACGATGATCCTTCCAGCTCTGAGACATAAAGATGTCTGCTACGTACGTCTGTCGAATATAAATTAAAATATTAAAATTATATAAAATTTTAAAATTGAAACAAATATATTTCTGGATAATCCACTTTCGGTATTCTAAACATTTTATTCTTTACAACAGATTAAATAAAATGGAAATGATCAAATTTAATGATGTCATTAGACTTGAGGAAATTAAATTTTTATTTAGTAAATTTTATTGAGAAATGAAAAAATAAATACAACTTCTTAGTATTTTTATAATTAGATAAATTAAAAGATGAAAACTCATTTTTTTAATTATATCCTTAGCTAGGTTAACTATAAAGTTTATGAAATGGGTTGCAATTAATTTAATCATAATTTTCGTTCTTAATTCATGAAATAAGAACTTTTTATTTTTATTTTTCTTGAAAAAATGTATAAAATAATTTCGGGTGACCCATACCACTCGTACATCCATTTGGAGTGTCTAAATGGCCGCGTGGTAACGCATCGGCGCGCCGCGCCGATGTGTTACTATGCGAACCTGCCGGTACTTTTCGTAAGATGCCGGACCTGAGATCGCTTCTGGTTCATTCCCAGCACAGCATCAAGTGGTTTCATAAGTTGCTTCCCAGCATCTTATGAAAAGTAGTGGCGGGTTCGCGTAGTAACGCATCGGCGCGGCGCGCCGATGAGTTACTACGCGAACCCGCCGCTATCTAGACACTCCAAATGGAACTCCCAGTATTCCATTATACGAGTAAATATTTTATAGTTTAAAACTGCTCAGAAAGTTTAAAAATAAGTATGGTTATATGTTACTCAAATACAGGCCGCTTATAATTCCTTTCATCCATAACCAATTTATTTAATATATTAAATGACTTTGCTATTGGCATCATCGAATAATTAAAAAAAAAAAAAGATTTTCCTTTTTTATAAATAATTAATTCTTCGAATCTTTCAAGAGAAAGTTAAAATTCTTTCTTTAATATAAAATAATCAATTAAGTTTAAATAATTCGCAATTTATTCATAATAACTCACTATAAAAACACTAATTGGGTTAGATGACATAGCAGCAAATCAACAATTTATACTGATAAACAAGTCAATTATATTCGACCCTCGAGGGATTTTAATCCTTTTTTTTTTGCTTATACTGATTTAATATCTGTATGTATTCTGAAAAGATTGTTTTTAAATGAGCTGATATAAAAATCTTGTCGGTTTTTTATGAATATTTATTCCAATTAGAAGATAATTTTTGAATCTCATATAATTTAAATTTTTTATTCTAAAATATTTCAATATATAGGAATAAATGAGAACTACTGTATTTGAAAAACTATCCTGAAGATCGATTCAATTGTTTATTATAACGAATCTAAAGATCGATTCAACTGTTTATCATAATTAATCTAAAGATCGATTCAATTGTTTACCATAACTAATCTAAAGATCGATTCAATTATTTGCTTTAATTATTCTAAAGATCGATTCAACTGTTTATTATAATTAATCTGAAGATCGATTCAACTGTTTATCATAATTAATCTAAAAATCGATTCAATTGTTTACCATAACTAATCTAAAGATCGATTCAATTGTTTGCTATAACGAATCTAAAGATCGGTTCAATTGTTTCAATTGTTACTATAGCTATTCTAAAGATCGATTCAATTATTTGCTTTAACTATTCTAAAGATTGGGTCAATTGTTATTATAACTAATCTAAAGATCGATTCAATTGTTTGCTATAACGAATCTAAAGATCGGTTCAATTGTTTCAATTGTTACTATAGCTATTCTAAAGATCGATTCAATTATTTGCTTTAACTATTCTAAAGATCGATTCAATTGTTTGTTTGCTATAATGAATCTAAAGATTGGGTCAATTGTTATTATAACTAATCTAAAGATCGATTCAATTGTTTGCTATAACTTTTCTAATGATCGATTTAATTGTTTCTTGCTATATCTATTCTAATGATCGATTTAATTATTTGTTTGCTATAACTAATCTAAAGATCGATTCAATTGTTTACTATAAGTAATGTAAAGATCGATTCAATTGTTTGCTATAACTATTCTAAATATCGATTCAATTATTTGCTATAACTAATCTAAAAATCGATTCAATTGTTTCTTTTAATCTATGAAATGAAAAACTTAAAAAGTACAGGAGATATTTAAAAAAAGTGTTGTGAGTTTTTGCAGACTTAAACGAGAAAAATTTTTTAAATTTAAATGTTTTTCTATGTTCACCAAAATATTTCTTGAACAATTGCTGTTTTTCTCGAGCAAGATGTGAAATTGATCCATATTACTAATCAATCCCTGGTTCCAGTTAAGTTCTAATCCAAACTTATTTTTGGATTGGAGTTTAAATTATAAATTAAAAATTCTATAAGAATAGCTTAAAATAAAAGATTACAGAGTATTTTAAAGTTTAAATTGTATATTAAGAAATCATCCTAAATATAAGAAAAATTAATATATTTATAAAAAATATATTAATTTTATATTAAAT